>PVIH01009653.1:0-80868 GCA_004025045.1 Sigmodon hispidus | reverse complement strand
ATGTTGATCCTACCAATCCAGGAACATGGGAGAGCTTTCCATTTTCTGATATCCTCTTCAATTTCTTTCTTCAATGATTTAAAATTTTTGTCAAATAGGTCTGTTACTTCTTTGGTTATAGTTACTCCAAGGTATTTAATACTATTTGCAGCTAAAATGAAGGGTAATGTTTCCCTTATTTCTTTTTCAGCTCTTCTATGTTTAGTGTATAGAAGGGCTACTGATTTCTTTGAGTTTATCTTGTATCCTGCTACATTGCTGAAGGTGATTATCAGCTGTAGCAGTTCTTTGGAAGAATTTTGTGGGTCACTTATGTTTACAATCATATCATCTGCAAATAGAGATAGCTTCACTTCTTCTTTTCCAATTTGTATGCCCTTAATCTCTTTTCGTTCCCTTATTGCTTTAGCTAAGACTTCGAGAACTATATTGAATAGATAAGGGGAGAGAGGACATCCTTGTCTAGTTCCTGACTTTAGTGGGATTTCTTTGAGTTTT
Source organism: Sigmodon hispidus (assembly GCA_004025045.1). Classification (NCBI taxonomy): domain Eukaryota; kingdom Metazoa; phylum Chordata; class Mammalia; order Rodentia; family Cricetidae; genus Sigmodon; species Sigmodon hispidus. The sequence goes on along the minus strand of PVIH01009653.1, from coordinate 80,370 downwards.
TCTCTATTAAGTTTGATACTGGCTGTCGGCTTCTTGTAAATCGCCTTAATTATATTTAGGTATTCTCCCTTTATTCCTGATCTCTCCAGGGCTTTAATCATAAAGGAGTGTTGGTTTTTGTCAAAGGCTTTTTCCGCATCTAAGGATATGATCATGTGGTTTTGTTCCTTTAGTTTGTTAATATGATGGGTAACATTTACAGTTTTTCGTATGTTGAACCAGCCCTGCATTTCTGGGATGAAGCCTACTTGGTCATGGTGGATGCTGATATCAGTTTTATACAAACTTTAAAAATACTATTAGTCATATATTTATGACTCAGTAGCAATCACCTAAAGTATTCACTTGTATCATTCTATTTTGTTGCATAGCTGATGGGTGAATTTTAATATTTGTAGATGTCTATTGTGCTAGTAGAAATGACCCCATAATTTATGTGAAGAAATTGTGGGTGTGGTTAGTACTAACAAGGTTTTTTTCCTTCTAGATTGAATGGACAGCATTGTGATGATAACCTATTAAGAGTTTATGATTTTCTATGGACATCAGTAACTCTTTGCCTATTACTAAAAAAATTATAGATGTGGACCTCTGAAACAGATAAGGTGTCAAAAATGTATAGGGCATATATTTTGGTGCTATGGATGGAAAAGCCTTATCTTTCTCCTTTTTGTTCTGGAATTACTTGACTGTCAATAGAGATGGAGGCTGTGAGTGAAATAGAAGTAAATGACCTGAGACCATTGAAATGTAGTTATAGTAGAGACACACAGCATTATTCATTGGATTTATGAATGACCCAAGTAACTGACAGTCATAAGGGACAAAGGATAAATGTACCACTCTAACTCCCTCCAGAAAACAGATGGCACAATCAAATAGGCATCCTTTGAGGGGTCTCATTTATAAAGAAGTAATTACAAAGGCATGAGCAGAATTGAGAGTCGAAGAATAAAAAAGAAAAATAAAAGAGAAAAAATGAACAAAAACCCTAAAACAAACACACAAACAAGAAAACAGAAGTCAGGCAGAAAGTGAATAAGTAAAAGCCTTAAGAGTTGAGACAAGGGAGACATTATTAGAATCTACAAAGTATCCCCTGACAAAAAACTGATGAGTGACTTTTTATTAGGGAAGACAGCTAGCACAATGGAATTTTATCTGTAGAATAGATTTTTGGGGAAGTCCAAATTCTGCTCTGTCCCACCAGGCTCCTGGTGGACCTTCACATTCATTGATCTCAAGTGAAGTACCCTAGACCCAGGATGGAGGCCACGAAGATGAGCTTGGAGTGGATAATGGAGCTTCTTCACATGCCAGTGTTTAATTTTCTAGAACATATATCATTAAGTTCTCCGGGCATCCATGTTGAAATTCAGAGTCCTGGATGAAGTGAATAAGACAGAGATAGTCAGAAGCATCGCTTTGACATGAATGACACTTCCTTGGTTATGGCACCAAAGCTCATACCAAAACCATGTGAATGGTTTTCTTTTGTTTAAATCTTTTTGTTTAAACCACAGTCTATATTCCCCAGGGTTTCTTCTATGGCTATTTTTTATCTTAACAAAGTTTCACATAGCATTGCTGCTTTCTCAGTTTGTATAATGAATTTTCTTTATTGCTAATTAGTTATACATATTTATAAACATAGAAATCCATGACCCATACAGGTCACTATTATTTTCTATCAGTTATTTTGTGGGGCAAAATAGTGTGATTGAAGTGTCTGTCATTTGTATTGCTAATGTAATCCTTACGATTTCACTTTGGTGTGTGGTTTGCCTTTAATTGTAGTCTATAGTAAAGCACCTAAATATTTACTTCCTGAATTTAAGATCCTAAAGCACAATAAAAATTCAAAGGTGAGTATGTTTGTTTGTGTAGAGAGAAGCAGATCTTTTTTTTTTTTCACTTCAGAAAGAAATGACTAAAGGTTTGAAGAATAAACATTTGCAGGAAAAAAAAGCAAGTTATTTCTGTGTGTAAGTCCATGTAGCCTCTGGGTACTAGCTTTTACGTATCTCCTTTTGTTGAGTTCTCGGTATTTTTATGAATATGCATATAGGGAAAAAACCTTCCATCTGCTTTCTTTTAGCTGATTCTATCACATTTTGAGTTGTGTGTTATTGAGCTTCAGAGAATGATGATCATTTACATTACATATGGATGTAAAAGAGAGATCGACTTGATGAATTGCAAACAAGTATAATTTATATGGACAAAGTATGCCAGAAGTGCTTTTCACCCCATTTTCCTCTGCAAATGGCACAGTTCCTGCCCATTTTGTTGGCCTGGTGCCCAAGAACTAAAAGAGAAAATTATCCTCTTAGCCTGTGCATCACACACAATTCTACTCCTGTCCTATAAGGAAACAATATGTTGGTTGCACTTCAGCTTGCTTGGGATCCCAGAAGGTCAGAAAATATCACTGAATATACTAAAGCCATTTTTTCCATTTTTCTGTTATGGTTTTTAAATTTGTAAAATATAGCACAAAATAAAACTATGTAGAGGGTTCAGGCGCTTTTGAAGAAGACCTAGGCATTGCTTTGACGTTTTGAGAACCCCTCTATGGGGTGTGGCCATCCCCGTTTGAAGACTGGTTGCAGCTGCCTGCCCTTCCTGATTGTTCCTAGGAGAGAGGATTGCCATTGATACTGCTGGGACAATTCAGCTCTCTGGGAATTGCCTTAAGGTTCATTTTTGCAGTAGTGAGTGCTTATATAGCTAATAAATAGCAATCCTTTCATGTACTCAATTGCCAATGAATAGTTTCTACAATACTAAGTGTTGAATATGGAAGTGTGAGGTGTTTACATGATACTGCTGTAGAAGGGGAGTAAAATATATGTTCCTTGATCTCCCATGACAATCTTCTAACTAAATTTGTACAAATTTTGTATATATAAATATTTATATCTATGGTACCTTCTAAGGGCTTCTCAATTGCCAGTAGCCCAAACAGCTGAGGCTCTATAAGTTATGAGAAACCAATACCCATGGCAATAACTATTCCAATTTTAATTTTTCTGTTCATTAAAGTACACAAATTTTCATGTATTTAATAATTCATTATTAAAAATAATTATTCATTTTATGTGTTGAGAGTGCAGAGCTAAGTCTAAGTGCAGTATATCTTTTTCTGAAATGGCAAGGTGCAAACAAGAAGATGATGTACCAGGTAAAAACTCATTGAGATGAGTTTTCTACAGCCAGCTGGCCCTCCCTCATTTCTTCCAGCACTGTTTTACTGAAACCTTAGGCCATTTATGCTTGTAGACTTTAAAGATACTCTAAGTCCATACATGAATGATCATAGAATGAGTACTACTTCCATCTTATAGTTAGAGCTAGGGAGGGAAACATCAAGTTGTAGAAAAACTTACAATGTCTTCTATACAAACACTACATGCATTGTGATGAGTATCTCATATAAATTTACTGTAATTTACATCATTTTTAGATATAAAAAGAATCACTTGTTGGTGGTAAATGCCTGAGTAGAGAGACCCACAGTTCTCAAAAGAAGATGGTTCCCCTGCATAACCATTAGTCTGTAGGTCTACATACATAGAGTGCTTGGTAGAATACAGTTGTAAAATAGTGGTAGAGAAATATCAGGGTGACCTCCATTTTATTCCCCCTGCTCAAACACCTTTTCAAAGTTAGAAACTGCTATTGTGTTTTAACCTCTATGTAGATTCTGTTCGCTTACCTCTGAACCTTCTCATAAATTTAGTAGGGTTTCAAGATACACTTTATCAAGAATATTTGAACCCTTAATGCTAATAGTAATGACATCTTTTGGTGGTACTTGTGCATAAATGAGGGAAGATTGAAAAATTTCTACAGATATTTTTCTCAGAACTTATGCTTACAGCGGAAATTTCTCAACATTAAATGTCAGCAATTTTGCCACACTCAGGAAGTTGCAAGACACGTGGCTATAACCTCAGTGAAATGGAACTTGTCTGAAACATAATTATCAGCTAACGATCATTTTCTTTAATTTTTTTTGTTTTAGCTATTCCTCTTGGCAATTAAAACAGCAAAAAGGCTACTAGTAACTTCTTGAATTGAAGATAATATTCAGGCTTATAAGTATCAGTTATAAAATAAAAGAAAAAACCAGAAGTAAAATGATCTGAATTTTGTACTTATCAAAACAAAATAAAACAACAACAACAACAAATAAACCTGAACTGAATGTGATGGTTCAGGCTTGTAATTCCAGGTACCAAGGAGGCTGAAGCAGGAGGACCAAAGGATTCAAGCCACCTTAGACAATCTCGTGTACCATATCTAGTAAGTAAATAAATAAGGATAGAAGTGGGTGATTCAGTTCTTACCTTACATGTACATGGCACAGGATTCAGTCCTATGTGTTGAATATTGTTTTATATTAGAAAATTTAGTGGGGCTAAAATTTCCCTAATGTTATGACTGTCATAGCTCAATTTGCAAATATAGAAAACCTCTGGGATCAGACAATCCCTGGGTACTGGAAAGCCTTTACAGCTTGTAAAGAACTAGTTCCAACAGGTAGATTCTGCTGTCTTCCTACTACACACTGTTTGGTTCAAAAGACCTTTATTGACCAAGTCTAAATAATGAATGTGATTGGGCATCTTGCCAGGTTTAAACTTACAGAGCCAAGAAGAATTGCCTGTAAACATTAGCTTTGTGGCTTTTGTTCTCCTCATCTGCTTTCAAAGGACTCAGACTCAAACTTTCTTCTAGAAAAAAAGCAGGAAAGGGTACAGTTCTCTTCACTCACTGACTTTTGGTGATCTCTGGCTTTTCTGCTTCTTTCCTTTCAGTGATCCATATGTGGTCAATAGGTGAAAATCCACTTCCCTCTGTTGATCTGACCTCTTTTGCATTGAGCAGACTGATGGTTTAACTCAGGACACTTAGGAATTAAAGAAATGCAACAGGATCTCTGATAGGGACATTTTCCTGTAGAAATGTACTCATCAGGGCAGGTCTCCACACTTAAGCCTTGCTCCTGGCTGCTAAAGCTTCATGATTTCCTACTTTTCTCTCTTTTGTAAGACCCCAGGCTTTCTTGGCTATTGTTTTCATTTTTCCATTTTTTTTTTTTTAGTTTAAGATTTTTTTTCCATATCTACCACTGTCTCCCCTCCCTTCCTTCCACCCAGTCCTTCCCAGTCCTCCCTCAGCCTCCCCCATCACATCCCCCCATCCAAGGAGGGCAAGGAGTCCCAAGGTGGGTCAGGTCAGTCTGGCATATCCAGTTGAGGTAGGTCCGAGTCCCTCATCGCAGTAGTATAGCCAGCCAGGTTAGGTGTCCTCTGTAGGAATGGGCCCTGAGATGTCAGTTCATGCACCAAGAACATAGTCTGATCCTATTGCAAGAGGCTCCCCAAACTGCTCATGACCTTTGACTGTCCTCTACCTAGGGAAAGGGTTTAGTTCCTTTCCATGAAGGCTCCTCAGCAATTTTTTTCAGAGTCAGTGAGCTTCCAATAGCTCAGGTCAGCCATCTCTGTGAGTCTCCTCCTCAGGATCCTCATCCCTTTGCTTATAAACTCTCTCCTCTCTCCTTTCAGCTGGACTTGGTGGCTATTGTTTTCTCTTTCTTTTATTATTATTATTATTATTATTATTGTTATTTATCCATGTATCCTTTTGTTCAAGCTCCCTTCCTCCTCTCGCCCTTCCCAGTCACTCTCTCTGGTTGTGGTGGTTGTTGTTTTCTTAAAGCCTCTTTTCAAAAGGACATCCCTAAAGCCTCAACTGGTATAAAAGTTTCTTTTTCAAATTGTGAAAGATCGTTTTCAGGTTGGGTGTTCTTTACTTTTTTTTTTTTTTTTTAAGTCCACTAATGAGTTAGTACACCCCCTGCTTATCTTTCTGGGTTTGTGATACTTTGCTGAAAAGGATATTCTCCAAATTCATCTATTTGCCTCCAAATTTTAGGATATCATTTTTTCTTACTGCTGAGTAAGAAAATGATGAGATATGCACTATTCATTCTACACAATGGCATTGCTACAAATTTCTTTTTCTTGTCTCTCTATTTTATATTTTTTTTTAGAAAATAATTTTTAAAAAAATCCACCAAAAAAGAAAGAAATTGTGAAAAAGTTTAACTCAGTAGGAGATTTGCATTGCTTCATTATTAGTTGGTTCCAACCTAGACTTCCCTTCCATCACCATAAAAATGTTAGATTCTCTTGAACAAACTGAGAGAATCCAGTAAGTACAGTTTAAAAGAAGAGCTGAGATCAATATCTGTGCCTTGTCCTAAAACAGTTTCTAGACTAAAGCATTGAGAGTGGTAACCATCATCAAGAAAAAGTATCCTTTGCTGAGGAGGAAATTGAGGTGCGCATATGCATTGCACCTGATGTGCTTATGAGATAAGCTCTTATAAAGAGACTAAAACTGTTGTGCTGTCCTCATTACTCAGATAATAGTTTATCTTGTTTAGGTTTTCTTTAGTACCTTTTATTTCTTATTTTTTAATAATTATTTTTATTATTTTAGTTTTGTGTTTGAGCATGTCTAGGTTGAGAAGTTTTCATCGGGATGAAATTACATGTAAAGGCTAGAGGAGATGAATCCCTCTGGATCTCAGGGTCTTGGGTGGTTGTCCACTACTTGGTATGGGTACTGGGCATTAAATCAGGTTCTCTGAAATAGCAGTCTATGCTGTAATCACCCAGGCCAGGCCTCTATTTCAGTTTTTAATTATGTGTGTGTGTGTGTTTGTAACTGTAAGAGCACATGTGTGTGAGAATGTCCAAGGAGGCTAGGATCGGTTACCTGGTCTCTTGGAGCTGGAGTGATAAATGTTTGTCATCCATTCACTTGGTTGCTGGAATCCAGTCTCCAGATCTCATGATTGAGGAGCAAGTCCTCTTAAACACTGAGCCATCTTTCCAACTCCACATTTTCTTTAAAATATTTTAGATAATTTTGGAGGCATTCACCTATAGGTTGGTAGGAGCAGCTTAACCGGAAAGGTACACTTGTATGGAGGAAATAATCACCACGCTCAATAAACTGTAGCAACTAGTTTCTGAGTATTCCTCTTAGGCCAGATTTTATTAGACAATGGGTAGTGAAAAGCCTAAGTAAAGAAAATCTGTCATGAGGAGACCACAGGCTGTGTAAAGGCAACTAGCAGAATTTCTGTAACCAACTATAAAGAGCCCTCAAAAACACAGAGATAAACTATAGAAGGGGTTCACAAAGATTGGCATAGCAAGCTTTTATTTTTTTTTTAATTTATAAAGGTTTTTGTCATGTACGCCACTGCTTTCCCTCCCTTCCCTCCTTACAGTTCCTCCCAATCCTCCCTTAGCCTCCCCCAATTCCCATCCTCCCATCCATTCCCCAATGAGGGTAAGGAGTCCTAAGATGGGTCAGTTTTGTATGACATATCCATTTAAGGTAGGTCCGATTCCCTCATCCCAGCAGTAAGCCTGGGTGTTGGTGTTCCTCTGTAGGGAATGGGCTCCAAGATGCCAGTTCATGCACTAGGAACATAGTCTGGTCCTAGTCTACTAGGTTCCACATACTCTCCGTCCCATTAGACGGTCATCTATCTACCTTTAGAGGGTTTATTTCTTTTTCCTGATGGTTCTCCAGTGTCTATTTTTGATTCAGTGAGCTCCCTAGAGCTCAAGCCAGCCTTCTCTGTGGGATTCCTTCTCATAATCCCTATCCCTTTGCTCATATCAACTCTTCTTTCTCTCTGGACCAGGAGCTTTACCTTTGGATCTCTGCTTCCACCTCTATTCATTGTTGGATGTAAGTTCTATAATGACACATGGATGGTCATTCATTTGATTATAGGGGGAGTCCTGCTTAGGCACTCTTCCAATATTGGTTTATGTCCTAGCCAACAATATCTTGTGAATTCTTGGAGGTTTCCTTAGCACCCGGCCTCTTTGTAAGCCACTCTTTTGTGGTAGTTTGAGGACTGATAGAGGGAAGATTCAGCTGAAATAATATCAAGATAGGCACTAAAACAAAAAACAAAAGATACCAAACACAGAAAAGGTCATGGAGGGAATCGTAGATTTGGAAGACTGTTAGGAGATTGTGCACTGCAAGGTGAGGTCAGGGAGATGACTCAGAAGGTAGATACAAAGTCCTCAGCAAAGAACTTACAAGTGTTTATGTGCTATGGTAAAGTTCATGAGAGGCCATCAAATGTCTCAAGCTAAGAAAATGATTTTAATTGAGTCATGAAGATTTTTTATAGACTATGGATGCATGGATCTGAAGATGGGATATTTATGAAAAGGACATTATAACATTCCACACAAGAGTCCAAAATGTGACATCAGCCCTATGTATGGGTGGGATGGTATAAATATTAGAAGAATTTCTAGAGATAGGATCTACATTTATGAATTTGTGTGAGGAACATAAAGCAGATCAAAGAAGAAAATAATTTTCCATTTTAGTGACTAGTTCTTGGCTTCAGAAAAAAATGTGATGGGCTACAAAAACATAGGAGAGACAATTTCAGAGTGAAAATGAAGTGTTTCGACATGTCAAGCTGAAGTCTGGGGTGCTCAGGAGTTCAGTAACATGAATCTGGGGTTAGGAGATGATTTGGGAACCACTATACTTTCTTTTTTTTCCCACGGTATTTTTATTTCTAATTGAATGAGTAAAAGAAAGTTCTAGATAGTAGTTGCAATCCTTAACCAACAGCAGCAAAAAGAGCGAATGGAAGAAATAAAATATGACCTTAACATTGAAATCTCAAGAGGACTACTGTTTTTCACAAACATACCTAGACATCATTCTCTCTGTAATATTTAATATTTCAGTGGAAGGAAAAATCATTTTCTGTCTCATAATACCACATTTTGTAAAATGTTAGAAGGGACTTTGTAAGTAGGTACTAAGCATGTGTTTTCTTATATTAAAAAGTCTTTTTGTTTTCATGTATATCCCTGTTCCTCCCCTCTTCCTTCCTACCAAGCTCTCCCAGTCAGCTCTCCCTATCCCCAGGTCCCCTCCACAAAAAGGTCAAGAAATTCCAGGGTGGACTGAGAGCTGAGGAAGCAACATATTCTAATAGAAACTTTCTCTAAAATATAATATTAAAATACCTTAAGTAACTTTAGTCTAGCAAATACAATATGTACATGGTATATTTTATTATTATATGGTTAAAAAATGTAAAAATATTTACATATAAAAAACACTTCTCTACAATTATTTTTACTAAATCAAAACAGAAAGTATATGGTTAACTTTATCTGCATTTCAGATAACAGAATGAAGAAATAAACATATAATTGTTACTAAAACTCCACCTTTTTTCAAAACAAAATATCTAACCTCAGCCTACATTTTCCAGCAATTAAAAAAAATGAATGTATGTACTGCCTGTAGAAATCAGTTAAACTTACACTCCTATAATATATTCAATAATACATATAAATATTCAGTTTTCATGTTTATATTTTTGTACTTACGAAATAAAAGCAAGAACATCATATACCATGCACAACCATGGTATCTTGCATTATATCTTTTTTCTAATATAGGCAGATGAATTTTAACACATAGTATTTAATAAATATACATTTTATGCACACTCATTGAGAATTTAGAGATATAAATTTGTATGTGCCATACAAATATTAAAACACTTTGCACTTTGAAATACTTCCGTTTGATCTTGTAGCAGATGAAGAGTTCAAATGGAATTCCACTGTAGATATAGAGATACAAATGTGTGTTCAGTCATTGCTTTCTGTGATGGCAATCTTCTGTACCATATCAGGCAGATTTTCTGACTCCAGGTCCTCTTTGCCATTATCTGAGTTTCCTGATGAGATATAACAGCCAGAGTCCCTTGGGCAGTCATCTAACTGTGACTTACTTAAGATATCTTGTCTTAAGGACAGAGGCCCAGATTCATCTTCTTGCTCTTCAGTGGCTATAAATAGAAAAAGTGTAGTGGTTAGGAAGAGCCAATATAAGTATTATATGATTGCCAGTTGCAAATATTATCCCATTTTAACTACTCCAGTCTTTATTTTGATGGAAACTCCTATGAATAAGATACACATTTGTTTGTTTTAAACTAGATATGTGTACTCGGACACATTGAAAGTCTAAGAAGTCAGCAATTTCTCATCCTTGTTCACTTTAGTTTCATGTTATTCATGTGAGCTGCCTACATAAGCAAAGACAAATATGGACTCTCATTTTACATTACTAATAAGTTGCCAAAGAAAACAGATTGTTTCCACAGTATGACAGATGCCTGGTCCAAATATTCCTTAAAGGATCATTAGAAAAGTCACGTGTAGTTTGAAGTATAATCCAAGTGATCTTGATGAACAGTTCTGGAATTATAAATATGTGGATATGAAACTCAAAGATCACTTACCAGGCGAAACTGTACAGCAGATCTTCAAATACTTGGAATTTAGCTAATACTATTTGAAATATCTAAAATTCTCCTAAATCTGCATTTACCATAGAAACAGACAAGAAGGAAACAAGGCAACTTTTTGAGTATAAAATTCCAAATTTTCCAGAACTGCTTTATGAAATTTAGTTTGCCTTTGGAATCTTTTTAACTCTAAATAACAATAGTTTATTTTGAGATTTATTTGCTAAAGCCATTTTACATACAAAAAGGTATTATCTTTTAGGATGAAGAATATCAGAACTCGAACAAAAGGTTTCTCTAAAGAAGCTAAGCAACCTTGTATCCTGTGACTCTTTTCAGGGATCTTTTGTCATCAGGCTTCTCTTTGTCAATGTGAAGTCTCTTTGTCCTCTTTGATAGCAGAGATAGGTTTTTCTCTGCATTGTGAGCCAAGTTCTTCAGACAGAAAATGAATCTCTAGCTGTCATCTCCTATCTGTATTGCAGGACTAGCACATCCTGTGTTTTCACCTACTGGCAGGGGTTCTTCACTATTCATGGCTCCCACACTGTGATGGCCAATCACATAGATTTCCAGTTGAGGCTAGAATTGTGCCTCATATGCTTAATCACGTTGAGCAGCACTTAATTTCTTCCAATTAGAGGAAAATAGAGCATAGCATCAAAATGCACAAATGTTTTCAGTTGACTCACATAATGCTAATTATCATATCTTTAGGAATCTGTCTTTATCTTTATGGCATCTTATGTTTGTTAAGAGCATTGTCTATGTTCCATGTTGGCAAAGTTGGTTAATGCTGGAGGTCTAGACAATCAATTCTCACTAACGTCTGATAGACATGAGAACCAAGCTCTGGGATTTCAGGTACCCCTGACTATGTATGATGGAACTTCCCTTTCTTGTATCAGAATGCTAGTGGTTTGCATCACACTTAGATAAACTGAGAAAATGCTAGACATATTTTCTGAATCTGTAGTTACACAGTAGGTACTTGTACAGAAATGCTGAAAAAACATGTTAAAAACCACTTCCTAGTCTACTTATCTTCAAAACGAAACATGTCATTTCTTTTAACCCTCTCCAGGAGGGTTTCAGTTTCAAACTGCAAAGAAACATTTATCCCATTCTCCTGAGTGAATGATTTCTGATATATTATAGTAACATATAATACAATATATAGATAGTATTTTCATGACAAATTGTTGCTATAACTTTAAGTTGTACTCTAGAATCTGGCCTTTAAATCCTGATGGTGTTAATGGTTTGATCATAAAAGTTAGCTGCCTTAAAGTATTTGCTGTTTATTAGCAAAGACCCTTAAGTTGTAGGAGATTTATTTAGTAAGTGGACTTGCTGAAGATCTGTTACTTCTGCTTCCCAGCCGTCCTTTTATGGGTAGCTGAGTTTAGGCATCATTTTCTAAGGAGTTGTTCCTATGCCTCTGCCTTTTTGCCTTAATGCTACTGAAAAGAAGCAAGCCAGTTCTGGCACAGTTGGACAAATGAACCAGACTAGTTATTTTGTAGACACACTACATTTGCAGATATTTGAGTATGACTCTTTAGTCATGCTGGTGAACAAAAGGCCTCTTTTTTTTTTTTTTTTCAGATAAAGTGTGAGCCTATTACCTCAGTGTAAAATGAAAAGCCCTGAGCTACTTCTGCTCTGAATGACATTCTGAGTAAAGCTTGGAGTCACCATATTCATTTGATACTAGCCCTATGAACTATTGAGGTTGAGTAGAATTTGTTGAGCAGTTCTGAAGATAGAAAACTTATGCTCAGAAACCTCTGGGTTCCAAAATTGGATCTTTTTCTTTTAAGAAATAAACACTTATTTCCTTTTTTGTTGTTTTTACGCTTCAAGTATCTACACTTTCACCACAAATGGTCCCCAAAACAGCCAATGAAAATCTGACTTTTCCACAACATATATATCATTTTAGTAACGAGAGGACATTTCTTTATTATCCACTTGAGAAATGCTGTCTCACAGTCTCTGAATTTTAGGAATTGCTTTGTTTTAAATACAGGTCCTTTACTGTGAGTGCCTTTCCATCTGCAGTTTTTATGAGGAAAGAAAGTAGCTCCTCAGACTGAGACTTAAGAGGCACAGTAATTTACAGAACAGCAGTGATTTGCTAATGGTTTCCTCTTGAAGGGAAAACATGACTATTCTCCTCAGAGGCTTCCCACCAGGCTTGCAATAATTTTAGGTAGGTTATCAGCAGGAACCCCTTAACTGTAACTATAAAAAGAAAGGGCAGGTCATTATACAGCACTATGGAGAGGACAGCTCCATAGCACTGGGCTTTGGATATAGAGGACCAGAACTCTTTTTGTTTCTTTTCATCCTAACACTGATGTCAGGGGTTGGTATAAATGTAGGTCTTGGGCTACTGTTGTTGTTTTATTTATTTGAGTTTCCTTTTTGCCTACAGAGAGAATAAACTCACAGCAATATATTCATGTTTCTTTTTAAGTCATTTAGACCTCTATGTGTTGGTGAAACAGAGCAAGCCTAACTGGTTTACCTTGAAATTGATATCACAATCTACATCAGCCCTCTCCTGTGGTCCAAGCATCTCAACTAGCCGGACAAATAACACATTGTAATAAGAAACAGTTTATTGAAAAGAATTATGGACTCCATGTAGGACATGTGAGTGCATATTTACACACTAAAACCTCAGTGTAACTATAAACATAGAAGTAACAGATCTGTTTGACAAAAGCTTTAAATCACTGAAGAAAGAAATTGAAGAGGATATCAGAAAATGGAAAGACCTCTCATGTTCCTGGATAGGTAGGATCAACATAGTAAAAATGGCAATCTTATCAAAAGCAATCTACAGATTCAATGCACTTCCTATCAAAATCCCACAACAAATTTTTACAGACCTTGAAAGAAATATATTAAATTTCATTTGGAATAACATTTCTAGTGATACTTTAAAAATGAATAAAACAACAAAATGAACAACACCTATTTTTCTATACTATGTTATGTTATTTAAACTATAAAAGATCACATGTTTATATAGTTAATTAACAAATTGTCATATTCCAATGGTACATAGCTTTGTTTATTTTTAGGTATCTATAATATTTTAGTTTTAGATAGCTTCCCAACATGATCATAATTGAGTATAATTATTGATCTTTATCTCTTATTTTAATCAATCAAAGCAGCCATAATAAAAACTTTAGTAATTGAATTCTATATGCTACATAATGATTTAAAATTTACCATATTAAGAAACAATTATTTAGAAAATATTGTATTTCCAACTAAAATTTTTAGAGAATTATAAAATGTTTATGAATCAAAAATCATACATTAAAAACTGTCATCAATGTTGAAAAATGGCATGGTGATTAAAATGTAAGACACCTAATAATAGTTAGAATAATTATATTGGAGTTGTGACAATTAATTAATTAATTAATTAAGGGTAGACAGTCTCAATTATATTAAAAGCAAAGAACACATTAAAAACATAAGACTGAATCCTTCTCCTTGGAAGAACTTTTCAGTATCTAAGGAAAGTGGCCTTCTCAATTCTGTATATTACAAAGTTCAAGGTTCTGTGATAGTCAGAATTTTCTCTTTTTTGCTTGACCTTTCAGGTTTTTTAACACCAAATTTCCCAAATATCAACTTTACTATTGTGTTTATTTTGATGTAAAAATACCTGTTTCTGTGACTGCCGGACATTACAAAGAAAGTAATGACAGAAAGTATTTACACTAACAAAACAATGTTTACACTGGTTACATTAAAACTAAAGGTAACCCAAAAGGACTCTATGTGCCCTTGAGAGTAATGAGGACTTGTCTTTATGAACCTTGAATTCTACGGCTGTGCACCATCACTAGTAAAGAAGAACAGGCATATACATTTTAGGATAGTAACAAAGCTATGAGCTCCATTTGAGTCTCTCTCACTGAAACCCAGCCATTCTTCAGATAACCATGCCTGTATTTTGTATAGTGAGGCTTTGTCTATGGAGGAAATTGTAATAACTAATACATCTTAAACATGCCCTTAAATTGTCATATAGCAACAACAGTTAATTTTTTATAGTAATATAATTTTTAGAATGACAACAAAATATGAGAAGTCCATTCAAGGGAAAGCAATTGGTTATGGCTGTTTTTCTGAGGTGTGAGAAAAAATGAGGCACAAGTCATTATCTATCCTTATGGCCTAGCATTCTGATCACCCTGTAATGTCATGTGTACCAACCAGGAGGAAATCTGATCACCCAAAACTGCAGCAAGTGTCACTTCACAGTGCTGGGCACTGTTTCAGGGAGAAAGCACAGTGATTCAGTGCCAGGACATCTGAGCACAATTGTGGTCCCCACTACTGTGATGCCACTTTTTCCATCACACTCTGTATGACTCTGGTCTTGAGAATGTTTCCGCTTAAGTTCTTCTCATATGTTGATAATCACAAATAAGATACAACACTCATCTATGATAAATGATTTAACAACAGCTTTATAAATTAATTTTATAATTACAATAAATTAGTTAGATTCTACCTGTTTGTGAACTTAGTATACTATCATGTCAAAATATATTTCTTTGCATATTGACTATTAGCAATTAAAAATACTTGAACAGCAGCAGGTGAAAGAGTACTTCCCTCTTCCTGTTTATGGGGAAGAGGGTACCCTGTGAGGAATACACCAAAGCGCAGGCTTGATACCAAGGTAAAACTTTACATGAAGTTTTAACTTCCAAAACTTTCTTTTTTTTAATGTATGTATTTTTTTATTTTATTTTTTTATCATTGTACCTTTTTAATTTTTTATTTTTTTATTATTATGAACAAAGAAGTCACACTTTCTATCCTTGTATATCCTTATTCAAGGTCCCTTCCCTCTCCCACCACATCAAGTCATTCTCTCTTCTGCACAACTCCCCATCCCCTCTCTGGGCAGGCATCATCAGGCAGTCCCAAGGTCCCACTGTCCCAATATTGCTTAGTACAGCCTCCACTCCTGGCAAATCCAGTTTTCTCCCCCCAACATCAAGACTGAGTCAGGTGTTCTTCTAGAGGGAGTGGGATCCAAGGAGTCAGTCCAGGGTGTTTCTGAGCCCAAGCTGTTCAATGGTTGTGGTTTGCAGCTTGGGCATGCTTTGCTTTTTTCTTGTTTGTTTGTTTGCTTCTTTACACCATTGATTAATCTATGCCAAGCCACTTGTCCTGGTTATAGTATTAGTTTATTGCCATATTTAAATTAAAAAAAATTCAGAGTTCAATTGTAACTGCTTGATTCTTATTTTATTAGAAAATACTCTTTGACATATAAAACATATTAAATAAATGCTGACATCTTTACTGTCTCCAACTGATATGTCTTTTGCAAGTTTAATTCTCAGCTCTAAAAATAGAAAAAGCAAAGTATAAGAGAAATCTAAGATGATGGAAGTACATTTTCTTTGATTCATCAATATAGCAAAAATTAACATCAATCTTTAAATTATAATTTTTATAAAAATAAAATTCCTCATATATGAGTAGTGTTTGTTTGTTTGTGTTTTACCATTCACATTGTTTAATTTGGTCAACTGTACAGGATGTAGAATCAGTATGAAACATGCCTCTTGGCATATTTGTAAGGTAGGTTCCTAAGTTGGGTTGAATGAGGTAAGAGAATGTGGGTGAAACTATTCCCTATGCTGGGGTCCTGGACTGAATAAGTGAAGGAAATGAGTTGAGTACCAGCATTTGCCTGTCAACTTCCTGACTGGGCATGCAATGTGATGAGCTGACAGTGCTCCTACTGCTCCAACTTCCACACCGTGATGCACTATCACCTCAAACTGGGAGAAGAAAATACCATCTTCCTTTTTTCTCTCATATCAGAGACTTAGCCACAGCAACAATAAAAGATTCACTATATCATTCAGTGTTTTGTTTATATATTTATAGCAGTACAGAGACCAATATCAGGCTCTTAATATCTTCAAAATATCTTGAGTTTTAAAGTATGTCTTTATTCACTTAGCATATTAATTGGTAGAATTTTAATTTCCAACTATACCTTTTAGCATTTGTGCTAGCAAGTTTTTGGTAAATTTAATGGAAAAATCCTAGAATTTGATTACTATATATCTAAATGTTACATATTTTGTTTTGTTTTATTTATTTTTATTTTTGAATAAAGTATCATTTTTTATTCATGTATCCCCTTGTTAAAACCCCCTTCCCCCTGCCACCCATCGCAGTCACTCTCTCTTCTCCCCATCTCCTCATCTCCTCCCCAGCAAGGGTAGGAGGTCCCAAGGTCCCAAGGACCCAAGGTGGATTAGTTCAGCATCCACTCCAGGCAAGTCCACATTCCTCATCCCAATGTCAAGACTGGGTAGGTGTTCCTCTGGAAGGAATGGTCTCCAAAGTGCGGGTCCAGGTGTTTCAGATCCCAAGCTGTTCAGTGGTTGTGGTTTGAAGCTTGGGTATGCTTTGCATTTTTGGTTTATTTTTTTAAAGTCCACTGAATGAGTATACCCCCTGCTTATCTTTCTGTGTTTGTGATATCTCGCTCAGGAGGATATTCTCCAAATCCATCCACTTGCATGCAAATTTTAGGATATCATTTTTTCTTACTGCTGAGTAGTACTCCATTGTGTAGATGTAACACAATTTGTTAATCTATTCTTTAGTTGAGGGGCATCTAGGTTGTTTCCAGGTTCTTGCTATTATGAATAATGCTGCTATGAACATAGTTGAGCTAATGCCTTTGGAATGTGACTGTGCATCTTTAGGGTATACACCCAGAAGTGGTATTGCTGGATCCTTGGGGAGAATGATTCCCAGTTTTCTGAGAAACCACCATACTGCATTCCAGAGTGGCTGAACAAGCTTGGACTCCCACCAACAATGGAGGAGTGTTTCCCTTGCTCAGCAACCTCTCCAGCATAGGCTGTCATCTGTGTATTTAATCTTAGCCATTCTGACAGATGTAAGGTGGTATCTCAAAGTTGTTTTGATTTGCACTTCTCTGATGGCTAAAGATGTTGAGCATCTTTTCAAGTGCCTTTTAGTCATTTGTAATTCTTCTGTTGAGAATTTCCTTTTTTTAATTCTGAACCTCATTTTTAATTGGGTTATTTAAGGCTCTTGGCTCTACTTTCTTGAGTTCTCTATATTTTAGAGATCAATCCTCTGTCACTTGTAGGATTGGTGAAAATCTTAGTGTCTGAGCTACTGCTGTTGTATTTAGGAAGTGGTCACCTGTGACAATGCATTGGAGGGTATTTCCCACTTTTTTTTCTATCAAGTTCAGTGTGGCTGGGTTTATGTTGAGGTCTTTGATCCACTTGGATTTGAGTTTTGTGTAGGGTGATAGGCTTGGATCTATTTGCATTTTCTACACACTACCATCCTGTTATGCCAACACCATTTGTTAAAGATACTATCTTTTTTCCATTGAATATTTTTAGCCTCTTTGTCAAAGATCAGGTGTTCATACATTTTCTTGTTAATGCCGGAATCTTCTAAACTTTATATTTTAAATTTTCAATTTTATATGTGATTGTTTTAAAAAAATCATTTATATTCTATACACACAAATATGTACATATTTATGAAATAAATATTGACCAGATACCAGACTATCATCTCCCTGTATGAGAACTTATTTGTGTATGATTGCATTGCATGTACCATCACATTGTGTCATCAGAAAAGCGTCCTCCTTACTATTTGCAAACCTCTTTCCTCAGAATCCCCACTGAGGATCTACCAGGGCTGTGAGCACTTGTTAGGAGGAAAATCACGACTTGGATCTTTAGGAAAGCATGCCTTAGAAGATTTCATTGTGTTTGACCAAACTGATCATCTCAAAGCCATGCCTAGGCTAGATCACCATCGCACTGTAGTATAGAAGCAAGTGCTAGAGTGTTACACACACACACACACACACACACACACACACACACACACACATGCATATCTGGAGTCTTTATATGACTGATGTGAAAAATCTCAATAAGTTCTCACTAAAAATTACTCTCTGAAGAAAGAGAAAAATGTTTTGATTTCAGTTTATTTTTTGCTGTATAGAATATGCTATTTGCCATAAGTCAAATCTTTGATAACAACAAAAATAAATCTGGGGAAATTAAATCCTAAAGCTTAGCAGCTATGATTAGAAATATATTAAATTATGTAAGTGTGTGAACAAATACCAAAAAAATAGCTATCTATCTCTTCTACTACTGTATGTGAACAATTATTGTATCTTTTCTAAAAATGTGTATCTTTTTTGTGTCCAGATTCAAATCATATTCCAGGTGGGTTAGAAAGCCCAGGTACACATGTCAGGGGCTCGACTCCAGGTTAGACTGGCATGTTGCCGGACCAACTGCTGGACTGCTGTCTGCCATCACTGCAAATCTCCCCTCCTGGCAGCTCTTGTTCCAGCTACTGACAGGGCCCTCCCATTTGCCCTGCATCAACATGGGCAGGCAGGAAGGCACAACTGGGGATGGCAGAGCAATGAGAAGCTGCTGGGACCACAACCTGTGCCAACAACCTGGCACACAACCCATCTTTCGCCCTTCTTCCTCACTTGGCACTGGAATCAGAACTTAAAAGTATCTAAAAGAAACTGAATACTAATTCTATGGTTTCTTAATTTGTGACTGTGATTTTAAATTTGAAATTTTAATTAGCTGTGCATGCTAAGGCATTGTATTTCCATCACCACTTTACGTCAGGGACCTTAGTACATAGTTTAGCAGGCACATTTAAAATACATCAACAGAGTTGGAAATGTACAGAAAGTAACTGTGGAAGAAATAAAAATTACATACTATAAACAGCAGTTAACTTTTATTCTAAGGAAGCATTTCTAAGTAAGATAAAGGAGGTTTAAAGATTTTGTATATAGGAAACCTCCAGCAGTACATGTGCACACACACACACACACACACACACACACACACACACACACACACACACACCTCTTCAAGTTGATGGGCACATGTCCTGCCAAAGCAAAGACCAATTTTAAATCCCCATCATAAACACAGGAACCCTTATATATACAAAATAAACAGATCCCTTTCATGATTCCTTAAGAACTGACTCTAATAAAGCTTTCATTTTATCTCACACTTTATCTACGTTCCCAGGTGAGGGAGCCAATGACTTTATTCTGCTCAGTCACAATCCACAATGGAAGTGGAGTTGAAAAACATCTGATTATCCTGCTGTGACTGCAGAGCCCAAAGACATCATCATCCAGCAGTAAACCCATGACCAGCACAAACACCTCCCATTGTCTTCCTATCAACAAGTAGTGCCCTAAAATATTTAACCTAGTTTATATTTCCAAGGTCAAAAATTAGAACAATAGTATCTATTTTGGAGCTAAGAGAAAACGAGGTTTTTCCTAAATCTTAGTTTCCTGTTCCCTACCTTCTGTTCTATCTTCTTTCCTCTTAAAATACTCCATGTGTATATAATTCACACTGGGCTTATGCTCGTTCCTAAATTAACATAAGGTTTTAACACTTAAGACATGCCCAGTTTGTTTAATTTTTATATTGAATGACTGACAAAACTGAAACTCTTCAAATGTTCAGCCTAACAATGGAACTCCAAACTATAAATTCACTGACATACTTCAACTGGTCTTATTGAATGATAGTAATATAAACTCATACATAAAATGGGGCTAATTTGTGTACCCCATTCTTTTCAATGAGTTATTTTTAGCCTGTACCTGCAGCATGTATTTGTTTTTTTTTTTAAACAAGGTCTTACTTCTTTATAACCATATATTCAAGGCCTTTATCATTTAAGAAACATGAAGGTTGTGCATTTAATCTTTAGGATGGTTGTAGAAGATATGATTCACAAAGTAAGAGAGATAAAAATAAGCCTGCAGCGGCATGGTGCCACATCATCAAAATTCACCATCTTATCAACAAATGGAAGTCATTCTTCTTTATTTCTTAAGTGAAGCAGTTTCATATAAGATAAATAGCTTTCAGTCAGAATAGCCTAACACCCAATATGCATCTTTTTGACATGTATATTCTAACACTACTTTATACTGTGAGATTAAAATAGAAATAATCTCAGGGTTGTGTGTTGAAAGCAACAGAAGTCAAATCTGCATTTTTGTATTATTTGTCTCCAGAAAGTAGAATCTCTGTATGTATGCTTACACATACAAGGTTGTTGTTGAGTATTCAGCATTTCTTGACCTTCAAGTACCAAATTCTGAAAAGTCTTACGCAGGGAAATAAATTCTGGCATGTGTCCTCTTTATATGGTCAGCAGTGAAAATCACATGATGTTTCTAGACAATTGTGTTTTGTTTTCAGAGACCAGGAAAGAGACTGTCCCACAGGCTAAGGAGACTAAGTCCTAGATATGTGGCTGAAAAAAATCTGCTTGCTATTCATGTTTTAGTTTTTTTATCTTTCAAATATTTCTCTTTGGAAAATTGATGAAGTAGCAGAAAGTTTCCATTGAAAATATGTATTTGCTTTTCCTTACTGGGCTGCATGTGCAGAAGGTGGCTCTTTGAGCTTTATGGAGGTGTGCCTTGGCTCAAATTGCAGCCCTACCTCTCCTCTAATCTATTTGTTTGACTTCTTCAGAATTCATATCTGATTATTTTCTTCAGCTGGATATAGGACAAGATAGGTGTTTTGAACTGTAGGATAATAGTAAGTATTTTCACCCATCCCAAAGCCATTTTTCTTCCTCTTTAAGCTTTGTGGTCACATTCTTTTAGAGAATGACTATGTTACTGCACATGACCAACATGAGAAACCCACAGAATTGGTTTCTAAGAACACATTGTTCAGTGAGGAGCCATGAATGGAGCTAATAGGATATAAAAGAACCTGCCTCATCTAAGAGATATCTCTGCATCAATTCGCCCTGCTCAATTGTATGTGGGCTCATACTACTGAATAACTATCTACTTTTCTAAGTCAGGCTTCAGCTATGTTTGAGATTCCATTTTCCTGGGCTCATCTTCCACTCCCCAGAACTTCAAATGCAACTTTAAAACCCAACCTCAAATCATTTCTACTGTTGTTGGCTTAGTCATGAATGTCAAAGACATTGGAAAAGAAAAATATCTGTGCAAACACAAGACAGGAAGAATGAGAAAATATAAGATAGTTTCTAAGGAAATACATTAATTCTTACAACATTTGAAAAAATCATAGACAGACTATGTCTCAGTTTTGTAACGAAATGCAGGATATCCCACAAAGAAAGTCAAGAGGTCTAGTTGCTATATACAGTCCCCCCCCCCCATGTTCACCATCTGAACTATTTCTTGCAGTATTAAGAAGCCTAGCCAAGCTTCCCAAACATTAGGATACAAGGGACTTACTGCCTCAGGTCCTCACTGTAAGTAGGAAGGTTAACTGTCCATCTCAGATGCATACAGCATGAAGGATAAAAATTAACATGAAGACATTGGAATGAAGTTTTACTAAAAGTATTAGGTTTGAAGAAAGTATTTGAAAGTTACTGTTTTAGTTTTGAAAGTGAAGATTAGATTATATGGTTAAAATATTTTTAAGCTTCAGAATTAGAGTCCATTCTCTTTTTTGTATTTTTCTCTTAAAAAAATTGAGAATTCCATAAATGAGTATACTATATTCACATCATTTCTACCCTTTCTCCTCCTTCAGTTTCCACCATGCTTTCCCAACCCCTTCTTATAATTATTGTTCAAATTCACATACAAGAATAACAACAACTATATATTTTATAAATATATATATATATAGTTGCCTATATATATATGTTACCTACATGCACACATATGTGTTATATATTTATGCATTATACATATATACTTATATATGTTATATATTTGCAGTATATATATGTGTACATAATTAGTTTCAGAATTTTTGCATGTATTCAGAGCAGAGGCTCCATTCCTTGTTTTTCTCATTACAAAATACTCTGCCGTACTTGGCCTTCCCTAAACTCTGAGTTTGGAGGTTTGACTATATTTAATAGAAACAATGTTCTGAATGGACAATTGTAAAAATAAAAGCAATTTCATTTTTATAAACCCAGTTGGCATAACTTGTACTCAGCTATAAGTGAATCTGCATTTATTATTTTATCTTTAGTTTATGTTTACAAATACAGAGAGCCATCTCCAATACTAAAAGCAAATGCTGAATATTTTTGCAAGCTCTTATAACATTTGCAAAGAGTACTATAAACACATGCAAGAAGTGACTATATGGTAATGAAATGAATTTTCCTGTGTGGTGGGGAAGCTCATTAGCTTAGAGCCAGGCTCCGTGTTTTTCTACAGAAGTCATGTGTAGCAGTTCTCACTAATGGCTGTCACTGTCACTAAAATATTTGTTTCTAAGTCCCTTGGTCTTTGAGACTGCAGGCATCCACCGTATGTAAATTTATAGCTTAGGAGAACAAAAACAAAGAGACCTAGAGAAATTTTTTTCTTCTGTAAGAATACAGTGAAAATCTTTTTCCTAGTTAAACATTTTAGCCAGAGTTGTATTTGATATTATGTAAAAACATTTCCCATGTTATTGGGGAAAATGCTTTATATGATTCTTAGTAAGTGACAGTGAGACTTTTATTTTAATGATTTCACTGTTTATATTATGGAATTATGATCAGGAGGGAGAACAATGGATATGTACACTTACTTTCTTCATCCAGGAGACTCTCAGCAGCTGAGAGCAACCTCATCCTGTCTTCTGGATCGGCAATGTTTAATTCAACAAGGTGACTTTCTTGGATATCCTTCAAGTCTTCCAGAGTCTCATAACCATTGAGCAGAAGTGTTGAAGAATATTCCTATAGGAGCAAGAAATGTGTACAATCTGTAAGCTAGTGGGACTCAAATGTTGTGTTTTCTCTAAATGGAGGTAATTATAGAAATCTCTGATAGCAAAAATACTAATGGAACTTTTGCCTAAGCTCATTTTATTTATACTAATTTCCCACAAACACTAAGCCACTTAATAGGCAGTACTGCAAATTCTTATCCTTCTGAAGGACAAATGTAAAGAAGGAATAATCACTTGAATCTATAATAGTGGGAAATCATGGATCATTTACCAGCTCAATTCTCCATCCCATTTGATACTTTTCCTTTATACCTATTAAATTAATACAGTACTTTCTTAGGATTTTCAATACAGTACCTCTAACAGATTAATTTATACTGATATTTCTAGACCAGTCTTTCTTTTTGATTGCTTGGTCATGAAAACATCTACTCTTATTGCTTTCTTAGTTTAGCTAAGAAATGAACTTGAGCTCCAGTGAGATGGATCAGTAGGTAAACTGCTTGATACCTAGGCTAATGACATAGATTGAGTTCCAGAACAAAAATGGTAGAAGAAATTTACTTTTTTACCTTCTCATTCACACTGCAGCATATTAGAACACACACACACACACATACACACACACACATTAAATGAATAAATATAAAAAGTAAAAATGAACTTGAAACAGACAATTTTGTAAAAAAAACAAGTTATGCATTTTGACTGATTGAAAGGTATTATACATCTAATGAATCACAGACTTGCTATTTAACTTTTAAAATAAAATTTAATTACACATGAAAGGCTCGAAGTGAGAAAATATTTATTTCCTTTCCTGTATTGGCATATATTGTCAATCATTTGCTTCAACATATATTAGTATACAATGCATAGACTTTTGATTATAAAGCATCTATGTGTTTCTAAACCTGGGTTGTGACCCTCACTGTGGTTGTATATCAGATATCCTGCAGATCATATATTTATATTATGATTCATAACAGTATCATAATTTACCATTATGAAGATGCAACAAAAATATATTTTTGGTTGAGGGTCTTCACAATATAAGAAACTATATTAAAGTGTTGCAGCATTAAGAAGGTTGAGAAACACTGCTCTGTTATTTGTATAACCACAGTTCTAATAGACCAGATATGCAATATGAAGTCAAATTGTTTTCAGTTTCTTCAAAAATGTCTCTTGTTTTACATATAGTTTTACTATCTTTATTTTAGTTACTAAAGTTGAATCTGATGTCAAAAAGTTTTAAGTAATCAGAAAAAAGCTCATTACAAACCACATTTTAACCAAAAAAGGGGGAAGAGGAATGATAATTTGTTCAAAAATAGTGACTTTTAGAAGAATGTGAATACCCAAGTTTCCACTCTTACACAACACTCTGTAACTTCTTGAGTGCAATGTTTAACACATGAGACATTTTTTTTTCATGGTGGACAGAGGCAGGGTTCAAACTTTGTTTTCTCTCAGGAATATCACATTGAACAAATCATTCTATAATGAAACTTAGACAGTATGTTGGTAGTAAGAAGAATAATGTAATAACTCAGAAATACCAATTAAGAAAAATATAATTCTTATTGTCTTGATAAGTTGCATTATCCAAATGCTGGTAGTGAATTTTACAAATGAAGTACCAAACTGAGAATGGAATGATATGTGTATATACTATGCTATGTAATGTATTTCACTGCTTGACAAGAGCTATTTCTTTTAAAAGGTACTAATATAATACATGTAGGGTTATAGAAACAGATGATTGGCATTCCAGTGGTGTGATGGGTTCAAGTGAAGTGCTTATACAACAAACTTTTCCTTGAAATAATCATTTGAACAATAATGATTACTATTTCTGAAATTACACCAAAAATTATTGGTAGTTATTTTATTTGCACTTTATTTTGATCTTCCTACTGTAAAAATGCGAGCTTCCTTCCACTTTTCTTCTCTGGACCTCAAGTTTCACTATATTCTTTATATTCTTTTCATCATTCTCACTTTGACATTTTTCCATAGTCTCCTATTCTCCCACATATATATTCTTTCATTTTCATTGCCATTTTTCTGCATTAATCTCTACTGTCACTCGCTGCCTGCTAAGTACCATTAGAGTTTTGTCCAAAGGGTGCTACATCAAGACCTGCCCTTGCTTAATAAAATAAAGAAGAAATAAGAGCTTTTCTAGGATAATAGATTTTCCTTTGCTGTAAATCTTATAATTGTAACAACCCTGTGTAAATACTTATCTACTCTCCTCAACTATTCTACACATTTTTCAGCAAGACCAAACTAACCAAAGGTTTACTAACCTGAAGGTTAATACTCTGTAAGAAGTCCTGCAGAGTCTTGATACTCTCCTTTTTATTGCTTCTAGGTGTCTTCGTTTTCTTAGGAGCTGCTTCCTCTTCTGAGATAACATCCACATAAATAAATTTGAAGTTTCCCACTTTATTGTTTAGCATCCCTGTCCACATTCCCATCGGTGTTTTACAGATAATGTCTATGATGTCTCCTTTCTAAAGACAAAAAGAAATACAAATCAAATTCCAAGGCACCATCACACTTTGGTAATATGTAAAAAGAACAGAACTGTAAGAATCTTGTAGGAGCGAGGGTAATGTGCTAACAGTCTTCAGAGATTACAGAAACAGAAGAAATAGATGTGAATTCACTTCCTCAATGAAAGTGTTCACTGTGCAGTGAAGAAAGCACCAATGTGCTTGATGATGCTTTTCTTTTCTTCATCATATTAACTCATTAACTTGCAATTGTAGAACAATATACATGGTATGTTAAAGATACAATTATCTATACTCACTACCTACATACTTGGTAAATAGTATGAGGCATCATATTATTGTTTCATGTTTTACTGGAAAAAAAACAGTGATATTAAACAACTTTTCACAAGTCTAAATAAAATTATAGATGGGGTCAGAATTGAAGTCCAAGTCGTGTGAGTTTTAAAACGATCTTTTTTATTCTACTTTCTAAATCAATATACAAATAAATCATCAAACCATCACTTAAACATGCTCTCTTAAAGGGGAAGAGAGACACTTGGACTCTGTGATTTTAGCTTATCTGACATAATTCATTTATAATATAAAAAGCATCCATGTAACCTGTTTTATCAAGCTAAAGCAATGAAAGTTCAGGATTTATTAAATATGTAATGGAAGTGTTTGTGTACCAGGACTGCCGCTTCATTCTGGAGGTCTTGATAGCACTCTTCTTGTCGGTGTCACTAAGGTTAGCACTGATTTGTGACCTACGGAAGCCCATTGGGGAAAACTATCTCTCTGGCCAGGATGGAGACCTGTCTTTTCAAGGTGCTCAAAATATAAAAAGATTAATCAGTTTGTTCTGGTCAATCTTGTAGCCAAAGGACTAGGAAGTGGGTTTACCTTAAGCCATGCTCAGGGGAGAAGAGATATAATGAGTCCTTTAGTGAGCTAAAGAGCAATTCCTTTCCAGACTTGTCACCCCCATATAGGGCTGCAGACAGTTTTACAAATCTGTCTGAATTACTCCGAAAAGCATACTTTCCCTTTCCATCTTGTCATTTCTTATCTAAGTATGCTTTCCCTAATACTTGTACTTCTTTCTTTCTCTGTGCTGCCCATCTCTACCATGTGGCTGCTTGTCTGCCATGTGGTATGATAAAATGCCATGTTTTTCTCTGCTTCTCTTCTTTATATACATCTTCCCTGAAGCTGGTGAGACTTACAACTTGCTGCTCAGTGTTTTTTCTTTTAAATTACAAAAAAAATTAGCACAATTTTGAGCCAATTCTTAATTCTTTTACTAATGAGACTAAGAACTCCATGTAACAACCTCAATTTCTCAGGTTATACCTTGTGACCTCCCAAGATTCCCTGAAATTAATAATAACATCAGAAGAAGAGCTTATATAAATAGAATAAAATCTACAATGTTTAATGAAGCATGAAGTAGGCAGATTGACATGGCCAAATCAGCCTGCATTTTGTGTATTCATATCTAAGACTACAATTGCCTGTAGGAAGCAGTTACTGACATTCTTCTGGGTATATTTCTTTTTGAGAAAATTTTATTTCTAGGAAAGTACATGCCTATTTTATAAAAGTCATATTTACTCAAATAAGAATCATAGTTACTTTAAAAGATTTAACTTTACATCCCCAAAAGATATCATAGATCCCAATATTTCCTTTTTTTTAAGGCTCAATCCTTAAAGCTTAGAATTTCTATTTTCCTGCAGGTCTGTAAATGTATGATTGAAGTTAAACATAAATTTTATTTGTTATAGTAATATTTAATTGAGTATGATTGTGATTGGAAGATACGATCTCTTTGATTTGGGATAGTATGTGTACCTGTCTGCCTTCAGGGTTTGGGTCTAGGTATTTGCACTTTTCCCTAAGAGAATGAGTTGACGGGCTAGATGCTGTCCACCTAGGAGATAGGCTTCCTTAGGAACACTAACAAGTGTGTAGGGGTGGCAGTGCTTCACTGGGTTTTTCCTGTCATATATTACATTTGTAGGCTTGTACCATGTGTCTCTTAAACAAGCACATTCAGCAAAGATGATAGGTGACCTAGGCAAAGTTTTGGTTTTTTTTTCTCCCTCAGGAATCATGGGATTATTTATTGTGTTCTATGAGTGCCCCAGGAGATCATCTCAATGGTACATGGGCACAGTTCTGCAGGGAGATACAAGAAACTATGTTCTGCCAACATATGGGAGCTTTGAGAAGGACTTCAGTTTCAGGAAGATAAACAGCATGGCTGGCTGGTTGATTTAAGCCAAGGGTATCCTTGTGAGGGTAACAACTTAGCCACACCCAGGTTTGTGACCTGAAAAATCTGTGGTTGAATAAGTATGAGTTATCTGAAGTCTCAGAGCCAAAGGTAATTTGTTGTAAAGTGAAATTTGGGTTGGGGTTATCAACAGGAAAAGAAGCTCTGGTTACACAAGGCAACCCAATTAGAAAGAGCTGTGGTTGCTCAGCTGAGTCTTCTTCCCCAGGCCTTTGCTCTACTGGGTTCCTGTCTCATAGTTCTTGCTTCTCTTCCTTTCCTCACTCTGGTATTTTTAGTCTGGCATTGGGTGGGCATGTCTAGCAGATCACCTCTGAGAGTTTCGGCATTTAGAAAAATGCAGACAGTTTATCTCTCTCTCACAGACTCTGAACTTGTATCATCGTATGTTAATGGGCACAGTAGACTGATCACTCTCATCCCTCCTCATGCTACATTTAAATTTTTCCCATTGGGGGCCTTCCAGCCTACTATGGGAAGAACCTAATTCCTGGAGTTCCTGAAGTAAATCATGCAACTAGCATTTGACAGACCACGAAGCATAAGTAATATTGGCTCACCTTGATTTTGAGGGAGTCGGTGTCATAGGGACTTGGGGTGAAGTCTGTGTGCACTCGGGCCCGGCCACAGAATGGCCCTGAGTAGGGACTGTCATCATCCAGTCGAAAACTGTCCCTGTTACTTGTGCCGTCTGAAGAGCTTGTTATCCCGCCTGTTGGAGGAAAGGTTCACAGTTCTTACTGAAGTTTCCCAGCCTCCTGTATTTTGCCTAGAACTGGAGCGATGATGCTGATATCCTACAGCCCGAATCATATGTCCTCAGTGACTCACTCTTCTGAGCTATGTGTGACTCTTTCCCTGCCAGTCTGAATACTCTCCTCAGTTCATATTCCAGTAGCATCCCATTTTGGACTCTATCATCTGATCTATTGTAAAGGGCATTAAGGAATGCCCACTTGCTTAGAGGTTCAAACCTTGACCTAGACAGATAATTTCATACTTGGAAACTAAGATAGAATTTGACAGGCACAGTTTAATTATTATGTTATCATTGGTCATAAATAGCTAACACATGACATTTCAGGATTCCCTGTAATGTACATAATTATAATAAACATCCTCCCCAGAATTATGGCTGTGTGCCAAAGGTCATGATAGAGAAA
Organism: Sigmodon hispidus; assembly: GCA_004025045.1. Lineage (NCBI taxonomy): Eukaryota > Metazoa > Chordata > Mammalia > Rodentia > Cricetidae > Sigmodon > Sigmodon hispidus. The sequence continues at coordinate 51,163 of PVIH01009653.1, read as the reverse complement.
AACCCCTGTTTATAAAACATGATACTTTTGCGTGTCATGGGGTGGAAAGGAAGAGTGCCCAAATATCTGAACCCCCAAGCTATCTCAGACTGCTTGTAAGCTTGTTTTCTGGTCCCCTTTCTTTCTGGTCTTGAATTTCTAGTGTAAAAAAACAAAACAGAACAAAGCAAACAGAAGGAAACATTTCCATTTTCTCCAGTTTGTTTCCTCCTTATAGCATCAGTTCTGTTACCAATGGCAATGCCTCCTTATTCCTCCCACACCCCAGTCTCCTCACTTCCCCTGCAGACTGACCTTTTGCTACTTGAGGAAGCAACAAATGTAGTTTCACTACCATGCATTATGAAATGAGGTAGAAGTTTTGCAGGATGTCCCACATTGTGTATGAACAGAAATTAGCATGTAAGCAGAACACTATCTTCCCATGCCTTCCTTCTAGATGAATGTGGGGGTACAGGCTTTGCCTCGTGGACTAGAGTAATAAAATTCTTCCCACATTCACTATCACAACTTGAATTTGAAAACTTCTGTCAGAAATGGATAAGAAAATCTGAATCTCTCACATACTCTCTCTCACACACAGTATATCATTCAAAGGTTTCTGCATTAGTTATCCATCATAAAATAATGGTTCTACAGCAAGTATGAATAAAATTGAGGCTATTAAAAATATCTGCTGTTTGTGAGCCATTTTCAAATAACAGAAGTAGTTGATTTAAAAAAAGAAAAATAGACTTTGCAGTGACATTTAAAAGTCTTGACTGAAGGAAAAATGAGAGTTTACATATAGAAAGACATAAGGCACCAGCACCAATACTTTCTAGCAGAAAAATGTGACCAAATTTTCAGTGATGACCTTCCTAGACAAATATCTATGTTGACACAACAATCTGTATAGTTCCCTGCAAATCTTCTTTCTCACCCCAGTAATGGCACATCTACCATGTGATATTATTCATCACTTCAGTCCCTATGTACTAATGATAAATTTAAATAACAGAATAGAGGCAGATGTCCTGTACTTTCAGAAAACTGGGAAATTTTTAAAAAGGAAGAAAGAAATAAAAAGTGGAGGAAGAGGCAGAGGAAGATGAGAGGAAGGAGAGAGGGAAGGAAGAAGGCCAAAGACAGAAAGAGAAAAGCAAAGAAGGAACACAAAAGAAACCAGAACAGAACTTTACTTCTCTATTTCAGATCATTTTGTATCTTTTAACTCAAGCTAATGTTATGTTTTCTGAGCATTTTTATCAGATTATATTACTTAACACATTTTTTTTTTTTTTGCGTATTTTCACAAGAGCCCTGCAGGCTCTAGTGTCAAAGTATGTTATGCTGTATATTACAATCAGTAACTCCATGTATAATCAGTATATCCAACCTTTCCAGCTTCTCTACTGTTACATGTCTGTTTCCTTGTTTCTGTTTTGATAAGCAACCTCAGGGTAATCATTCACTGTCTTTAATTAGTTTAACCCAGGCTTCATTTCTTAGATGAAGCTTTACTCATCTTCCTTACTTGAGGAACTCTGCCCACTGAAGAGGCTATCCATAGAGTCACTGGCTTGGAGGATTTTCTCTGTGTGTGTTCCAATCATGGGATCACTGTTCCGATAAGGGAGGGCTTCCTCTCCATTTTCCTCCTCCTTTAGAAGAAAACATATCAGAGGTTAAGTGGACAGATCAGATTTCCATGGAGATGTTCACTGTGTGCCCTGACTCTACAAGCAAGACACATTTAAACAATAAGACACTCATGAATACATCAGCATAAAATATGAGAGTCATTAATCTTCAGTTCATTTTCTAGGAAAACAGTTTAGAGGATACTTGGAAAGATTCCCTAGATGAGACATCATTTATTGTGGAATTCAACTGCAATTATAACAGCCTATTTTTGAAAATAAAGATGAATATCATATTCAGAAATGTTAGATATTTTGGCATCGATGCCTTTTCTGCTAAATTGCAGTTACTTCTTCATGTTCGCTCTCTTATCTGCTTGCTACCATTACTAATCCTTTGAGATCTGATACTACAGGTTTAAACTCTGCACATTTGTTTCATGTCAGTTATTTGCTCACTACCAGATCACTAGATATGAATAAAACATGCTCACTTTGCAATTCTAAAGCAAGCCTTATCTCAGGAGCTTTACAAATCTCATACTGTGCTTGCCACCTAGTCAAGTGAAAAGCAAATCTTGCATAAAATTAGAAAAGACAGACAATTTCAAAACAAATTACATTTCTTTTAAAACATCTCAAATGCTTTCCATTTTTAGAAAATTTGGACAAAGCCTATGAATTTCTTAATACTCATCACATTGTAATTCAATAGTCTTATTTTTGAGCATTACTGAGCATTGATAAAATTTCATAATAAACATAGACTTAGCTTGACTCTCTGCTATTATCTATTCTTTATTCATTCAGTCATTCAGGGAAGATTTATAAAGCACAACCCAGGTACTTGTACCTTTCTGAAATTTGTGGATGTGCTAATAAACAAGATAACAGAGTAAAAGGTTTTGGCTCTAACAATTATGTTCTAGTCTGAAGGGGCTAGGTGTACTGTATAAGCTATGCATTTATATGACTTTACAGGAGTTGGATGTATGTATATGGAAGTATTAGCATGAGACATATAAGTGCTGCGAAGGAGAAATTGTACAAAATGAGAGAACTAGTAACTGAGCAAGAATGAGAGTGGTTAGCTGGTTTAGGCAAAATGAATTCCAAAGACTTCAATTGTAACATGATAAATGCCCAGAATCTACCTGAAAGCATATGAATTGATTCTTTAATAACATGTTGGTCTGAATTATGATAAAAACACTTCTATTTTGTTCTGAAGGTGCTTTTCAAAGTAAAAAGAAAGATAAGAACAAAATTGAACTCATAATTAGCCTTGGGTGTATGGGTCAATGTCGTTAGAGAAAGAAGGATATATTAACTCAAAGCAGTGATTGAGAGTCAATTCATGAGGAACATCATAGACCATCATAGTGGCCATGGAAATGTGACACATATATCTTAATGTGTATTGTGAGAAGCACATGATCTTTGGTGTTCGAGACTGAATGCTATGATTCCATATTGTTTGTCGTCTCTAAAAACTCGTATGTGCATTAAATTTCTAATGTGCAGTATCATAAAAGAGAAACTTAATCTGACTTCAGTGTTTAGATGCACAACCTTTGGGAGGTGATTGGGATTAGATAAGGTCATCATAAAAGAGTTTCCATGGATTGGTGGTTTTACTAAGAAAGGGACAGACATTAAAACATCTACACACATACTGTATTTGGCATTGCATGATAACCTTGGTTGCTTTGTTACCCTGCTACCTAAAAAGCCACCAAAAGATGCATCCACTTAATCTTATACCATAACTGTGACTCAAAATTATACTGTTTTTGAATAACCAATTTATGTTGCCATTAGCAACATAAATATGACTAACACATCTGAGTAGTTCCAGTCATTCCTTTTTGCATCTACTAGTGTATTTGCACAAAAACCAGAACCTCCACTGCCTCAGTAGCTGAATACTCACGAATAACATTTGTGCACATTCTGGACACAAGGAAGGGACAAAAAGGAAGTCATCTAGTGGGAAGTTTTGGTTCAGGAACTCCCCAGAGATCTGGCCAAAATGTTCTCAGAAGAGGGCTGAACAGAAAACCTCTGATACTTATCTCCTTTCTCCCTCTCTTTTAAACGATGTCAGACTTGCACAGACATTGCAGAACTGGCCCCGTGTACTTCTGAAATGTTTACAGGTTCCTGGCCACAGTGGCACAGGCCTTTAATCTCAGCACTCACTTGGGAGGCAGAGGCAGGTGGATCTCTGTGAGTTTAAGGCTAGCCTTGTCTACAAAGAGAGTCCCAGGACAGCCAGGGCTGTTACACAGAGAAGAAGCTGTCCTAAAAAACAAAACAAAACAATAGCAAAATGTTCACAGGCATTTTCCTTGGTGTTTCTTTAAGTTTTTGGAGGTCTGCTCTGCAGAGGACTAGTACACTGTAGTAAAGAGATCCCTGACAAGACATTCTGAAGTTTTAATCTGGGGGCCTGGTGGAGCCTGTGCCTGCCTTTCAGATATCTTATGCTTTTTTGTCCAGAAAGGATCTTCTTGGAGAAATAATAGACAGAACTTAAGTGGTAGCTGCGGTGATGCATGCAGGGACGCTAGTGACTTACTTTAAACTGGGAGCAATTTGAATAGAAAAAGAAATTAGAGTTTTAAATATCCTTTGGTTGTTAGAAACCGAAGAATAATAATGATTATATTATGATAATAATGTTCAAAGTGGAAGAAAGAATTTGGAAGGATTCTTTTTATTCCTCTCACTTTTTCTTTGGCATCTAGAATCATAGAACTATTGTCTTTTGCCACTGGAAATAATGGATGAGAAACAATTGTTTTCTAATAGAAATGTTGAGAATTTCTATTTCTAATATGCATAGATTGTGCTATCTACTGGATATTTCTGTAATGCCTCAAATGAGCAGTCAGTTGATGAATATAGCAATCAAGTGAAGAAGTTGTGTCTAGAGATACTTCGATAAATAATGGCAAAATCTGTCTAAGATCACAAAAGAGGAGACAGCATATTTAGTGGAACATCAATATTTTTAGAAGCCTGAGGAAGACTTAATATTTACAGAGACAGAAACAAAAGGAAAGCCAAAAAAAAATCTTTGAAAGAGAAAAGTTCCAAGAATGCTCAAAGAAACAAAGGGAAAGTTTTACATGTGAACATGTCACCATTTGTGTTTATAGCTAAAAAGTAAAGTATCACTGTGTTTAACAACACAGAGGATACTATGGTTGTGATAGAATACTGGGAACTGAATTCACGTAGAGGAGGGATGAAAGAGAAAATGAGCATAAGTCATATGACTAAACACTATAAAATGCTAAGTTTATAATACACCTTTATGTGTATGATCTATATGCTTATAACAATAGTGATCATGATGGTGAGCTGGCTTTAAACATTGCTACCAAGATAATAAAATGGGGAAAGAATATAAGAAACTTTCAACTAGATAGTTACATAAAAAGAAGGAACTTTTATGCCTCTAAAACACCAGGTAGAATATCCAACCCCAAATGGGTCATACACTAGATAAAGTTATAAACCTGTTAGGAAAAAATGCAGAAGCGAACTTCATTATATTATGTTAAGCAATATTTCAAGTATGATGCCAAAAACCAAATAACAAGAAAAACATAAAAAATGAACTATTAAAAAATTAGAAACATTTGAGATACAAATAATTCTATTGAAATGAAAATACAAGGCACAGAATGATAGATTACATATTTAGAAGGCATATTGGATAAAAGACTCATTTAGAAATTGTATAAACATTTAAAACTTATTAAATGGCAATAACCAAATTTAAAAAACAGACAAAATATTTAAATAGACATATCTCTAAAGAGAAATAAGTCTAACCAACAAGAATTTTAAAAGATCTAATTATCGTCCATTTGAAGAGAAATGTAAATAAAAATTACAGTGTGGTTCTACTTCGTCTTTACTAATGGCTCATATTAAAAAAAAATACCATCAACCAACATGATATAGAAGCATTAGAACCATTTATTTATTGATATTGAGTAAATAAAATTGTGCATAGTTTTGGACATTCAGTTGACAGCTTCTCAAAATATTTGATGTAAAATTAGCATATGTCAAAAAGGAACAAAATATTTTCATACGAAGAATCACATACAAGTGTTTATAGGAGCATTAATCACACTATACCTGAAGTACTACCCAAATACTCACGAGTAGATGTGGAAAATGTAGATTATTTATAAATGGGATAATATTTGGTAATAAGAAAAATTAAATTACAGATGCTTGCTGCAACTTAGACAGTATGCTAGTTGTATGGATTTTCTTTTTCAAGAACCATTTAACTGGGCCAACCAAATGACTCCACGGGTAAAGTCACTTTATAAGCAAGCCTGAGGACTTGATGTTGATTCAAAGAATCCGTGTAAAACTAAAAGAGAGCAGACTGAAAAGTTGCCCTCTCATGTCTGCATGTGCCCCATGGCACTCATGAGCATGACAGCACACTGGTTTTTGTTTGGTTTTCTTTTATTGTTTTCTTTTTAAGAACTAAAGAATGTCTCAGTATGATAGTAGAAGGAAAAAACTATGCCTACGTGCTTTATAAAGCACCAAACAGTCTAGATTTAGAGAAAGCTGACTGAACATTTTACAAAATATATAAAAATGCAGATGACAAAATGTACTTACTTTTTCCTCAGAAAGGGCTTTGATGTATTTTTTCCCCACTTTTTTCTTCATTGTCCATGAAATAGCCCTCATTTTTTTACCTAGATTTCCTCCATTACTTGAAGTTTTATTTTTTTCTTCGCTTCCACTGGTTAGTTCTCCTTCATGGACCTAATGTACAAGTTTTGTTACAAATAATGAAATGGTAAAGAAGAAAAGATCATTTGTTTGAGTTGAATGTTTTTCAGTGTTAGAGATTTCACATGCTAGGCAAGATCAAAGTCCTGTGTCCAACCCTAAGCACATTCATTGATAACCTCCTTAGACAGAATCCAAGTATAAATATTTTGTTCATTTTGTGCTGTATGTATTCTGGGAATAGCACATATTGTTATACATTTCCAGCTGGCTACCTGCATAAGAAACTTGCTTGAGAGTTCTCATGTTTGCATGTGAAATTCTTTGAGAATTTAAGCTACGGTTTAATAGCTTTATTAAATAATCATTTTAGTTCTTGTTTTTGAGATGATCAAAAGATAGGTAACCATTAGGCAGCATGAGTGATTTTAGCTATTTGATGGCACATAGTTTAATGGAAGAATTAGAAATTTCTTTCTAGCCCTTCTTTGATGGAAGCGCATAAAAACATTCTTTTGTGAGATTGGCATAGTCATAGTGATTTTTAAAGAAGTTTTGAGTTAATTAAATCAGTTGAAATCTGTTATGTTCTTATCTAATGAGGTGTATATCCATGCTCATTGTTCACTATGAGTAATAGTAAATAGCCTATGACTCAATCCACTAATAAAATAAATTCTAATGTAATTCATAAATTGAATATATGAAATAATTGAGTCTTTTATTTGGTTTGCTGTTACGTTGTGCTCACTAATCTTTCTGGTAAAACAGTGATTTCTTCTTTGATTCAGAAAAAAATGAGTATTGGTCCTTGAATACAAAGCTTAACAGCATAGCAGACAGCGATGTGGTATAATTAGTGATGGGAAACTCTCTGTAGTGATCTTAAGTGCTTTGAAGCTATGAAAGTTTTGCCACATAATTAACATTATAATCAATCAATATTATGTAACAAAATATGCATTACATCATGAGAATACTCTTAGTTGCGTATCAGGTTTTAAAACAGCATCTTCAGTATTTGGGGACAGTTTTAACAAGTCATTTGTGGTGATTCTGACTCACAGATTTACAACAAAATGTGAAAGAAATGATAATAAAATATTGTAATGGTTGTACATATCCTTTACTTTATAAGGTTATCACCAAGGTTTGGACATGTTTTTGCCTTGGCTACTTCTGGATAGTCACAGATTTCATCAGCTATCCAGGTTTCCAATTAATATATAATACAGGAACAAAGTTATCTGATCCTTCATTCTCCATACTTGTCCATACTTCCTGTTATTCTACCTGATTTATGCATCTGCTCTGCAATTTTTTACTTGAAAATAAGTTAGATCATTTAGTAATTATCCACATTTCCCACATCATGAGAATAAAGTCTTTATATTCTTCATTCTAGTGTCAAGAGTACTTCAAGGCATGTTAACAGGTCCTCTAAATAAATGAAATTCCTGATGTGAAAATTTGAGGTAGTTTTCCCCTCCCTTGGAAGATATCTTTGGATTAGATGTTCTTAGTGCCTCAGATGTGTAAGCAATGCCCTGTGAAGTCATCTACTTCAGTACTGCCCACCATGCTTGTGGGGTGGATAGCAGTCATTCCCAAAATGTGAAAAATGATGGGAAACTTCCAATTAGTGAGCTTCAATATTTTCATATAAGAGTTTAACCACATAGCTAACATCATTATTAATCAATATTATATTTTGTTCTATATCTTACCAAAAATTGCCTATGATGAATATGAATGGACAGCCAATTTAAACCCTCATTGCACATTATTAATTTCTACATCCAAGGTTATAAAGGCAAAGACTTTGCTTAATTTAAAATATCAGAATGAAATAAAATTTGGAAGCACTCAAATTTTGATTAGTCTTTTTCTTCTCTCTTCTCTTTGTTTAAACTTTCTTGTTTTACTTGTAAGATTATTTTATTAACTGAAATAAATATGAAAGTATATTATTTAGTTAAAACATACTTTTACTATTATTTAAGCTTCAAATAATACAATATAAATACTGCTTAGTTTTTCCATTATTATTTATAGAGAAACTGTCTCCATTTAGTTTGAATTAGTTTTCTTTTCAGTGAAATCCTCCATAGTCAGAACTGAATTTCTGTTAGAGTTTATGGTTCTGTTGTTGTCCGCATCTTTTTAAGGGATATTGCTGCCAGTCACTAGGCCTTCTGAAGAAGGTATTTTCATCTTTCATTACAGCAGTACCCTTGAGTAGCTAACATAAACCCTGTCATGCTTTAGGTAACTGTCAAAAGGATAAAGAATTTATAAAGGTTTTCTAAAAATTGGGAAACTACTTTTTCAGTTCTGCTAAATGTATATATGTGTGTGTATGTGTGTTTGTGTGTGTGTGTGAGTATATATATAATTATATATAGTCACTCATAAATATATAAAGAGTAAAAAATGATTATAGTGGTTGCTATTTACAGTCCACCTGGCAAGATCTAAAATCACTTAGGAGTTGAACTTCTGTGCATACTTGTGTGGATGAACTTGATTATAGTTGAGATGGGACCAGACACCCACTCTGGCCTCTATTCCCTGGCTGGAGTTTATAAGTGGAGAAAGTATTCATTGCTCTCAGCTTCTTGACTATGTACACGATGTGACCTGCTGCTTTAAGCTCCTACAGCTTTGACATCCCCACTGTGATGGACCATAATCCTTAACTCTGCTCTGAAATAAACATAGTCTTCATAGAGTTACTTTAGGCAGGGTATTTTAGTACAACTGAGGGAAAAGAAACAAAGATAGGGATGAAGATGTGTGTGTGTGCACTTAAAAGACAGGGATGACTGATGTATATATATAATATACACAGAAATATATATATCACAGAAATCAATAAAATATATTATGCACATAAATATATACTAACATATATATTAAAATATTATATAAAATTTTATAGTTTATTTTATCTAGAATATCCTTTGCTGAAATAAAAAAAGATTACAAACAGATGCATCAGTATGTAAGGTTTGTATAACCTGTTTAACTAAAAGCCACTATTAAGTTAGGGTAAGTGTGAGGATTGGGTTTTATAATGAATATGTGCTGCATTCTTTGCTTTCTCAATGCAAGTCCATCCTATTATTAACTAGTGACTAGACCTTCCCTTAGTCACTCATCCCAGGTGGCACCTAGTAAATGAGAGAGACCTCTGTTAAAGTTGAGAAGAGCTCAGGGTCTACATTTGTCATTTGTTAACTCTATAGTAGAATAGCAACTGTGATCAGTGAACAGATATATTCCTCCAGCAGCAAAACTGAAATGTCAATAGTTTTCAAATGGATAAGTAAATTGGTACACTATACTTCTTTCATGACAAACACTCAATTAAATACAGCTATAATCAGTTACTGCTATTATTATATACAAAATGTAATGTTATGGTGATCTTTGCATAGGCCTTTTACAAAGTGTGCATAGTTAACAAATATGCATCTAATGTTAACAAATAAGACATTGTATGCAAAGTTCCATGGAGTAGCTACATGCTCATCCTATCAGAATGACCATCAAGCCCATTTAATAATGACTTAGCATCCTGCCAACTCATGCATGTGCATTATGTTAGCATGGAATTGCCCAGGAGACTTGGAATTGTTAATGTGTCTTTGAATTATAACAATTTTTTAATTCCAACTAACTTTAAAATCATTTTTGTACCTAACATTATAAACCTTTATAATATACTGTCATAATGTTCATAAAGATAGAGTAAAATACTAACCCCAGATGAGTCATCAGATTTTGATATGGAATTATTCCGAAAACGATCAAAATTCCCAAAACTGCTGCTGCGCTGTAAAATTACAAAAGGAAAAGAAACTTAAGGATTATGACTATCACAACTGAAAATAATAAGTTCATTACAGCTTTTCTGAGAAGCATTTTGAATTATGTAGGCTGTGAAAAGTCCTTCTCTGGCCTTACAAAAAGGCCTTAAAATATAAATATTATTCATTTGTTTATATAAAATTTTCTAAAATGGCTTTCTTTGATTTGTGTGCTAGTAGTTAAGAAGATTAATGTTTTAAATTTCATTTATAGTATTATAAGCAACTGAACCCTCCAAAGATTCCAAACTGAGCCATTTTTAAAGAAGCTGAATGGTAACTTGCTGCACTAGGAATGGACAGGCCGACAACCACTAAAGACACAACAACAAAACAAAGCACGTCTCTGAGTTACATCTTTTTTGCCTCCCAAGATATGATTGCTTAAAATCAGAATTAACAAAGTGCATTTCCCACTATTATGTGTTTTTTAGCTTTACCTTCTCTGCAGGTAATCAGAAAGAATTTATAGATGTGGGCCTATTAACAAACTGAACATTTATGCATGTACACTGTAAGTTTGAGAGTAACACTGAATTTCTTCAGATGTCACCTGGAATCCCACTGAGATCCCCCTTCCTTTCCCTCACTGATTTCAAGAATGGGCTCAACATACTATTAGCAAACTAAAATTTATATTCTTACACAAATTCATTGTAAGTAGGTAAATACAAATAATCTTAAGATGCCTCAAAGTAAATGGCTCTCCTGAATACATTTTCAAAATTCTTCAAAACCACTGATTCAAAAAATTGACTTTCTCACCATCAATTTGATTTTTTGCATTGTTTAAAATTGTGTATATCAAATCTTATGGTGTGTGTGCATGCGTGTATTTGTGTGTGTGTGTGTGTGTGTGTGTGTGTGTGTGTGTGTACCTATAAATCCAAAGAAGAGATCTTGTCCTAAGATTTATACCTCATTTCAAGAAAATCTACTTTAGAAATGAATAGATTTTACTGAAAAGGTAACTGGTAATTTGAAAAGAGTTCAATAGCAGTAATCAGTAATCTATAGAACTTCTTCAATAGATATAAAATTTTTCAAAATTAGAGCTTACTTTGATCAGAGAATCTGAGTCCTCAGACTCACCCTTAGACATTTCTCTCACCACAAACTGCTTTTAAGCTCTTTATTTCCCTAATAAACTGAGCTAAAATAAAAAGATCCTGGACATGTGACACATGGTTAGCCAGCCAGACTGTCTGTGCTCCAGACTATTGCTTCAGGAATGATGACTGTTTTAGAAAAAATACCTATTGCTGACTTGCTTCCCCTGTTGAACAAGCCCACAGCTCTTCTTGTTGTGGTGAGAGAAGCTCTGAGATAGCTGAAATTGTGTTCTTCAGTGGAAAATACCATGTCACCTCATAGGAAGATTACCAAACTAAAGATATACCCAGGGCATGAGTCACTCTGACTTGTCTACTAGGCATTTTCATCTGAGATCAAAGGGATGTGAGGAAACTGTTGTCCTGCTTACAGGTGAATACATCAAGGATATCTATTACCTTGTTGTATACTTGAGACATTCTTCTGGCCTATTGGAACCTAGGCTTGTGAAAGTTTAGTAGCCTATATCAGCCTGATGCTGCCTATTACATATTAATGAGAGTTACACAATGCTTCCCACTACTAGATAATGGAGCCCGTTGCATGGGAGGGCACAGAATAGCCCTTCAGCATTTCTCTACACTATATTCTTCCATTAAGTAATCAATAGCCACCACCTTTTAAAATTAATTTTGCCCCCATTAAGCCGATAAAAACGCAGATGTAGGAATAGTGGCTTTAGAAAGATTAAAAAACCTACTACTTTGGGACTTGTCAGTCTTTTCAGTACTAATCTTTAACAACTCTAAGGTAGACAAATCTGTCTGTCCATCCTAAGATTCTCTTAAAAAGTATTTTCAGAAATTTTTAACATATTTTATTATAGAATCTGAAAGTTAGTTAGTGTTCTAAATGGTTTTATAATATATTTATAGGTCATAGCTTATGCCATAAAAGAGTTAATGCCTCCTATGAGGTATAGGCAAGGAATGGATTATTATTTCTGGTGTCACATTTTATAATGAAAAGATGAAATGTGTGGAAGCAAAGCCTTCTGCCTACATAGTAGTCTTTAATAAATGAGAATATGTTTGGATATTCACAAACTTGTATTATAGAGTAATCATTTTTTAGATACTAGCTGGTAAAAGAAACTCACATCAAAATAAAGCAGTTACATGAAGAACTGTCTCTGAGAAAAGCAGCTTGAATGAAAAGCAAGTCATATGTTAGGTGATATTTGATAATGGTAGCATTAGATCGTATTTGCTGTTTATATTCAGGGACTTGGAGTGTATCACAGAAATAGGATACATAGTTTACATGTTCAGAGTTTAAGGTTCAACCCCAGCTCAATGCCAGCAACATGAACTATACAGAACTTCTTAAATGCTTTGCAAATCACTTATAAAATGGCACATTAGTCATGGAGAAATATTTGCCAATGACCTGTAAATTCTCATATATATTTGTATTTTGTCATAGCAATTAAATTTCTAAATTTTTGCATCTGAATTTATGTATGCATATACATCACATTCAATGTAATGCTTTATCCTAAAACTCATACACCTCAACATTCATCAGGAGGATAATAAATTAGTAGCATGTATATGCATTGATGAAAAACATTGAAATTCATCTTTCCTTAAGTAGAATGATACCTAGGATATAGGGGAAGTGAAACAACAGAGCAGATAAAGGAGTCAGAATAGGCTACCATTTACCTAAGTGTATGCCTCATGAAGGAAAATACAGGTTTTCTCTCACAGAGATATGTCAAAATAAATAAGTAGGAATGACAGGAAAGAAAATACATTTCTCTGAGTATACTTTGTTTCATGGACTTGTATACAAAAGTGTTAAAAATTTCACAAATTCATAAATAAAATTCAATCAAAATAAAAATTCCTAAACTTTAAAGTCCAAATAAAACAAATTTAACTAAATCTAAACTGAGTCTATTGTTGAAGGGAAACATACTTCAAGTTATTATAAAACAAAGCAGCTTAGTAGTCTGTACACAGAAATGGTGTAAGGACATGATGTAATGGCAAACTAAATCTTAACCACTCATCATGACTAGTAGTATTGATGCATATGTAAACATTGAGCAACAATTAAAATGAGTAACATAGCCAATAACATCTGAAGGCAAGATTCTCAGAATATAATAAAAGCAACACTGATATAAAATATAATGCCTGAATAAAGTCTACAATTTTAAATCGCAGTTGGAAACATCTATATGTCCTGATGCATTTCCACTTAACACATACTCCTTCTATCTGCACTCACAAACATAAAGGTCTGGAAAAATGACAACCCAATCTTCTGTCATTTCTAGTTCACAGGCTATATCCTATGCACACACCTTCAAAATGGAGGCAGATCTCTTCAGAACTAAGACAGAAACACACTAGGACACCTGATGCCTTATCAAACCACAGACAGAGTTTCCAAATACCTAATGGGTTATACTGGATTTTAATTTTCAGTACTTGGATATATTGTAGCCCAAATCATGCTATCTTAGTGTTCGTAAGAGTAATAAATGTAATGTTTTGTGAAATAATTGCTGTATATTTTAACAAAATTTGTATATATTTGCCAAAATTCACTGATTTTTTATCATACTGAAGAGAAACATATTAGTCATTGTATTGGGAAATATAAGAGGTGTATTTTGAAAAGAGACAAAAAGACAATAAGTTATCTTTTCTGAATAAAATATATATCAGAGTAACTCGAAAATTGATCATGGAAAAATATTACAAATGTGTATATATTCTTGCTACTAAAATTTATGAAATTATAAAATTACTATTTTACAAATCTCTACTATAATACTGTTTGTAGTAGATGCTTAATTGAAAGAGAAACAACCAGAATATGTGCTTTATGATAGAAGCTGGTGTACCTCTTATGAGATGGTCTTCAGAGGGAAAGAGGAAGGATAAGAAGGGATGTGTGGGCATGGGGGCAGGAGCAAAGTGTAGGCAGACATTTCTGTCCAACAAGCTACCACAAATAATTGACTAAGAGGCTTAATATTACTTATGAATGCTTGGCCAATAGCTCAGGCTTATTAACAACTATCTCTCAGGCTTAACTTAACCTATAATTATGATCTATGTTTAGACACATGACTCGGTTAATTTTCTCAATATAGCATTTTCATCTTGCTTCCTCTGCATCTGGCTGGAGACTCCAGACTCTGCTTTTCTTCTTCCCAGCATTCTCAGTGTGGGTTGGTTTTCTGCCTTATTTCATGTCTAGCTACAGGGAAATACTATATTACTTTGGAGTCTTTGATGGAGTTGAAGACTAGGTAGTTATAATTATTGTTGTCCTTAGTTATGATAAAATGTACATTAGACATGAAACTGCAAATTCACAAAGATAGGATAGATGATAGAGTGTTTTCTTTAATTTTGCCAAGAACAAAAGGACTAGATTGTAACTATAATTGTTGCTTGGTTACTTTTGATATGCATAATTTTATTATGTTCAATTTTATATCTTCCTTTTTAATTAAACAAAAAGGGGAAAATGCTGTGAAATAATGTTCTTGTACACTATAAAGATCTGTTAGTTGAAATGGTCTATTAAAATGCTGATTGGTCAGATTCCAGCACCTGGACCACTCATCCAGAGAGTCACTCCCTGGGACCAGGGTCAATCCCTAGAGTCTAATCTCAGACTCTCCCTAGCAGACAGGACTAGGGTTTGGCTGTGAGGGACTCCTCTAGTCACACCTATAAGAGGGGACCATGCACAGCCAGGCCATGCCTCCAGGGACAACTGTGTCATCAGAGAAGGACTGAGGCTTTGAAATTCAGACCTCTGTCCAGAGCAGAGTCAGACATTAAGCAGACCCCTTGCTCAGAGGAGACAGGAGACACACAAGCCCTCTTCCATAACTGACCAGGAGCTGCCTAATCATGAACCACTGAAGCCATGAGCAGATACCAGTGCAAAAAGACATATAATAATATAAAGAACAACAAGGCAACACAAGAATAAACTGGTGATTCTACAACTACAAGACCTGAACAGAGCAATGAACAGAAGGAAACAACAGCAAAAACACCTTTATGAAGATTATTGAAGCCTTCAAAGAATATATGAAATTTTTTCTTAAAGTAATAGAAAAAAATACAAACAAAAAATTGGAAGAACAAATCCTGTGGGGGGGAAAAAAAACAAACAAGAAAAGGTAAACCAGAAAAATGAAAGAAACATTCCAGGAACTAAAAACTAAAATAAAAAGCAATAAAAAAAGGCACAAAATGAGGCAAAGATGGAAATGGAAAATCTGAAGAAAAGAGCTGGAACTACAGATAAAAGCATAAACAACAAAATCAAAGTGATGGAAGAGAGAATCTCTGGAGTGGAAGACTCAGTAGCAGAAATAGATACATCAGTCAAACAAAATACTAAAACCCAAAAAGCCATAACACAAAATGTTTTGGAAATCTGGGACACTATGAAAAGGACTAACCTGAGAATAACAGGAATAGAGGAAGAAAAATATCAGTTCAAAGGTACAGATAATGTATTCAATAAAATAATAGAATAAAACTTTCCCAGCTTATGGATGTAGATGCCTATAAAGATACAAAAAGCTTACAGAACACAAAATATATATGACCCCCCAAAAAGTTCACTCACCATCTAATAATCAAGCCACAAAACATACAAAACAAAGAAAAAATTTTAAGAGCTGCAAAAGAAAAGGACCAACTTACTTATGAAGGCAGACACATCAGAATAACACCTGAAGATTCAATGGAAATGATGAATGCAAGAGGGCTTGATCAGAAGTTATACAGACACTAAAAGAGCGTAGCTGCCAACCTAGACTACTTACTATACCCAACAAAATTATCAATCACCATAGATGGAATAAACAAGATACTTCATGACAAAGTCAGACTGAAACAATACCTATCTATAAATTTGGCCCTTCAGAAAGCATTAGGGGAAAATCTTCAACCTAAGGATCTCAGACACACCCATGAAACCACAAACAAACAATACTCACACAGAAGAAAAGCCCAGAGAAAGGAAATACATACAAGCTACCACCAAAAATAGCAGAAACATCAATCAGTGGTCACTAGTATACCTTCATATCAATGGACTCAACTCACCTATAAAAAGACACACACTAACAAAATGAATACAAAAGCAGAAGCCATTCTTCTGTTGCATACAAAAAACACACCTCAACCACAAAGACCGACACAGGCTCAGAGTAAAGGGTTGGGAAAAGATGTTCCAATCAAATGGCTCTAAGAAACAAGCTGGGGTTGCCATCCTAATATCTAACAAAGTAGACTTCAAGCTAAAAGCAATTAAAAGGGACCAAGATGGACATTACTTATTCATCGCAGGAAAAATTGGTCACGGGGAGATTTCAAGCCTGAATGTTTATGACCCTAATATAAGGGCACCTCCCTATGTAAAAGAAACACTGATAAAACTCAAATGCCACATTAATTCTCATATCTTAATAGTGGGAGACTTCAGTATTCCACTTTCACCCCTGGATAGGTCAACCAGACAGACTCAACAGAGAAATAAGGAGTCTAACAGAGATTATGATACAAATGGAATTAACAGATATCTACATAAGCTTCCACCTAAATGCAAAGGAATATATATATTTCTCAGCTCCACATGGAACTTTCTCTAAAATTGACCACATAATTGGTCAGAAAGCAATTATGAATAGATACAAAACAATGGAAATAATCCCTTGTATCATATCGGACCAACAGGGGCTAAAGTTAGAGTTCAACAACATCAAAAATCACAGAAAGCTTACCAACTCATGGAAATTAAACATCACTCAGCTGAACCACATCTGGGTCAAGGAAGAAATTAGGAAAGAAATTAAAGTCTTCCTAGAATTTAATGAAAATGAATCCACAACATACCCAAACTTGTGGGACACAATGAAAGCAGTCTTAAGAGGAAAATTCATAGCACTAGATAGCTATATGAAAAGCCTAGAGAAATCCCACACTAGAGAACTAAAAGCACAGCTGAAAGTCTTAGAATAATTAGATGCAAACTCACCTAGAAGGAGCAGACGGCAGGAAATTATCAAACTTAGAGCTGAAATCAATATAATTGAAACAAAAAGAACAATACAAAGAATCAATGAAACAAAGAGTTGGTTCTTTGAGAAAGTCAACATGATAGATAAGCCCTTATCCAAACTAATGAAGAGAGAGAATATCTAAATCAACATAATCAGATGAAAAGGGGGACATAACAACAGACCCCCTAGGAAATCCAGAGAAATATCAGGTCATACTTTGAAAATCTATATTCCACAAAAATGGAAAACCTAGAAGAAATGGACAGCTTTTTGACAGGTACCATTTACCAAAATTAAATGAAGAACAGATTAATCACCTAAATAGGCATATAACCCTAAAGGAAATTGAAGGTGTCATTAAAAGTCTCCCAAAAATAAAAGCCCAGGTCCAGATGGTTTCAGTGCAGAAATCTATCAAGCATTCAAAGAATAATTGCTACCATTACTCTTCAAACTATTTCACAGAGTAGAAACTGAAAGAATGCTTCCAAATTCCTTTTATGAGGCCACAATTACCCTAATACACAAGCCACTCAAAGACACAACAAAGAAGGAGAATTACAGACCAATTTCCCTCATGAATATTGATGCTAAAATTCTCAACAAAATTTTAGCGAACCGTATACAAGAATATATAAAATATATGATCCCCCATGATCAAGTAGGCTTCATCCCAGAAAGGCAAAAAAAAAAAAAAATCATAAATGTCATCCATCTTATAAACAAACTGAAGGAAAAAAGCCACATGATCTTATCCTTAGATGCTGAAAAAGCCTTTGACAAAATCCAACACTCCTTTATGATAAAAGTTCTGGAGGGATCAGGAATACGGGGACAATATCTCAATATAATAAAGGCGATCTACAAGAAGCCGACAACCAGCATCAAACTTAATGGAAATCAGGAACTAGACAAGGATGTCCTCTCTCCCCTTATCTATTCAATATAGTTCTCAAAGTTTTAGCTAAAGCAATAAGAGAACTAAAGGAGATTAAGGGGATACAAATTGGAAAAGAAAAAGTGAAACTATCTCTATTTGCAGATGATATGATTGCATACATAAGGGACCCATGAAATTCTAGCAGGGAACTTCTGTGGCTGATAAACACTTTCAGCAATATAGCAGGATACAAGATTAACTTAAAGAAATCAGTAGCTCTCCTATACACCAAAGATAAAAGGGGTGAAAAAGAAGTAAGGGAAACATCACCCTTTATAATAGCTGCAAATAGTGTTAAATACCTTGGAGTAAGTATAATCAAAGAAATAAGAGATCTATTTGACAAAAATTTTAAACCACTGAAGAAAGGCATTGAAGAGGATATCAGAAAATGCAAAGTTCTCTCATGTTCCTGGATAGGTAGGATCAACATAGCAAAAATGGCAATTCTACCAAAAGCAATCTACAGATTCAATGCACTGCCCATCACAATATTTTATGGACCTTGAAAGAACAATACTCAATTTCATTTGGAATAACAGGAAAACCAGGATTGCCAAAACAATTTTGCTCTACAAAAGAACCTCAGGAGTCATCACCATCCCTGACTTCAAGTTGTACTATAGAGCTACAGTAATAAAAACAGCCTGATACTGGCATAAAAACAGACTTGTGGATCAATGGAACACAATTAAGGGTTCAGACATTAACCCAAAAACCTATGAACACCTGATCTTCAACAAAGAGGCCCAAAATATTTAATGGAAAAAAGATAGTATCTTTAACAAATGGTGTTGGCATAGCTGGATGGTAGTGTGTAGAAAAATGCAAATAGATCCAAGCCTGTCACCCTGCACAAAACTCAAATCCAAGTGGATCAAAGACCTCAACGTAAACCCAGCCACTTGATAGATAAGAAAGTGAGTAATATCCTCCAACAAATTGGCACAGGTGACCACTTCATAATATAACACCAGTGACACAGACACTAAGAACAACAATCAATATGTTGGACCTCCTGAAACTGAGAAGCTTCTGTAAAGCTAAGGCACAGTCAATATGACAAAATGCCAGCCTACAGAATGGGAAAAGATTTTCATCAACCCTATGATCGATAGAGGATTGATCTCTAAAATATATAAATACCTCAGGAAACTAGAGCCCAAAACTTTGAATAACCCAATCAAAAAATGGGGTTCAGAACTAAAAAGGGAATTCTCAGCAGGAGAATTTTGAATGGCTGAAAGGCACTTGAAAGAGTACTCAAATTCTTTAGCCATCAGAGAAATGCAAATTTAAACAACTTTGAGATATCACCTTACACCTGTCAGATTGGCTAAGATAAAAGACACAGAGGACAGCCTACGCTGGATAAGTTGTGGAGCAAGGGGAACACTTATCCATTGTTGGTGGGCATGTAAACTTGTTCAGCCACTCTAGAATGCAGTATGGTCATTTCTCAGAAAACTGAGAATCAATCTCCCCAAGGATCCAGCAATACCACTTCTGGGTGTATACCCTAAAGATGCACATTTGTACTCCAAAGACATTAGCTCAAGTATGTTCACAGCAACATTATTCATAATAGCAACAACCTGGAAACAACCTAGATGCCCCTCAACTGAAGAATGGATTAACAAACTGTGGTACATCTACACAATGAGTACTAGTCAGCAGTAAGAAATAATAATACCCTAAAGTTTTCAGGCAAATGGATGGATTTGGAGACTATCCTCATGAGCAAGGTCTCACAAACCCAGAATGATAAGCAGGGGATATACTCACTCACTAGTGGACTCTAAACACAAAAGCAAAAAGCAAAGCATGTCCAAGCTGCAAACCACAACCACTGAACAGCTTGGGATCTGAAACACCTTGGACTGGCAGCTTGGATGCCACTCCCTCTAGAGGAACCCCTGACTTAGTCTTGATTTTAGTGTGAGGAAACTGTATCTACCAGGAGTGGATGCTGTACTAAGCCATATTGGGACTTTGTGACCTCCTGCCCTTGCTTGGGAATAGATGGGGTGATGTGAAGAAGAGGAGTGACTGTAATGGGTGGGAGGGGGAAGGGACCTCAACAAGGATATACAGGGATAGAAAATGTGACTTTATTCATAGTAAAATAAAACTGAGGCTATCTGAAAAAAAATGCTGATTGACCAGTAGCCAGTTAGGAAGCATCTGTAGAACCACCAGACCAAAAAATATCTGGGAAGAGGAAAGGCAGAGTGAACTCTGTTTTGTTTTTGTTTTTGTTTTTGTTTTTCTTTTCCAAATTAGCTGTTCTGATCAGAATGGTAGGATGGTTTAAAATAGGCTTTTTAAGCAACTCACATTTCTGTGTTATAAACATGAACATAAACTATGGAGTCTCTTTTAAAACTATAAATCAGGCTTTTGTTCAAACCAAGAGACCTGACCTTGCAATTCTTTCTTACCCTGCTACCAGCTTTTAGGGTTGTCAGATAAAATCTCTTCTGTGCTATGACTTTCAAATTTGAGTAAGGCACTGGTAGACCTGTCAGTCGATTTCAAAGGAAATATTTGCATATGTGAGTCAGATACCCACAGCATTTTGAAGTAGAATGGCAAATTAAAAGTTATATATACTTACTGCCAACAAGTTTTCACATCTTCTACATATTACTCATAAGACATTTGTTAGTATCCACTCTTCAGATCAAAATCCTGTTTGACCTCACCAGAATATTCTATTTATAAAATGTTAAATCTCCACAAGCCTGTCACCCTTTATCCCAAAGCATTCGAGGATTTAATTGTTCTGGCTGACTTGGATGTTAAGATGCTAGGGAGTGAGAATCAAATTTAACTCACTAAAAATAATCTGTTAGGATTGCCTCAGTGTTAAATAATTACAGAATCATGTGGTGCCATTGTAAAACAGTATCTGGGGTGTTAGGAAATTTCAAGCTAAATAAACAACTAGAACTTTAAATTCATACCTTCAACACTAACATTCCAATCTTGTATAAAGGCAATTTAGAGCTAAATAAAATGATCAAAACGAAATGACAAAAATCAGCTTTATGGATATTTTCAGTGTGTATCTGGCTTCTAGGAACAAGAGTTAGCTAGTTTCTTCCCTACCTCATTAGCTTCAAATAAACTACAAAATATATAAATGCATACACAGATACTGATGCTGTCACTGATTTCTAAAGTTTGCTCAGAATTTACACACTGAAACTTTAGTTTTAGAGTTTTATGTGCCATTAATGGAATACTACTCAGCAGGAAAGAAAAGACAACCTAAAATTTGCAGTCAAATGGATAGATCTGGAGAGGATTATCCTGAGTGAGGTAACATAGATCCCCAAAAGATAAATGATAGACATGGTATGTACTCACTCACTCCTAAGTGGATTTTAGACATAAAGCAAAGGATAACCAGGCTATTATCCACAACCCACAAGCAGCTAGTAACAGGAAGTACTTAAGGGAGACATCTATGCATCCCCCTAGGAAGGGGATATAAAGAACATCTCCTGAGTTCACTGGAATCATATGGAGGTGGAAGCAAGGGGAGGAGGTGAAGAGAACATGAGAGAATTGGGTGATTGAGTGGGGAAGCAACAGAGATGGAGAACAAAAAAATAGATATCTTGAAAGAGAGAGTCATTGTGGGGTTATAGAGAAACCTGTTAGTCAGGAAACATCCAGGAACTCACAAGATGACCCAGGCTAGATATCTCTATAACCTACCACTGTTTCATTAATTTATTCTGCAACAGAAGACTATAAGGTGCACAGTTCTAGGAATTCAATAGAAATTCTTCTCTTCTATTTTAGTTGGAGGGAGCTCATGTGTAATACTTTGATAAGCCTTAATTACAATTTTTCAAATACAAATTATCATGAGGCAAAAATTACTATGAAGAATCCTTTTAAAGTTCTGCAAAGAGTAAAAGGATTTAGAAATTTTAAAAATGCCAGCCAGGAGAGGGGGTGTGGTGGGAATGTTTTTCTCTATGCTGTAAATAAAGGAACTGTTTGAGCCTGTGTTGGGTGCCATAGAAGTAGGTGGAGGAATCAGGATAGGCAGGAGAAGGAGGGTGGAGTCAGGCAGATTCCAGCCAGCTGCCAAGGAAAAAGCATGTAGAAATACAGGTGAGCCACCAGGCCACGGGACACACGTGGCAGAACAGATTAGCTAGCAATGTGCCTGAGACATAGGTCAAACAGGATGAAATTAATGTAAGCATCTGAGTCATTTCGGGAGGTAAAAGTGACTGAGCAGGTCAGACCTCTGGTCCGTAGGGGGTCAGAACCCTCGTACTACAATAGGGTATGGCTCAATGTTAACACTCCATCATTACAAACATAAGGATATTTATCACCTCATCACTAAATATGTTGGGTACAGTGGTACACACAGCACTGGGAGAAATAGGCTGAGGATATTTGGAGCTTGCAGGCCAGCATAAATTGGTGAGCACCAGATCAGAAACCCTGTCTGTTACCAAGAATATCTAGAGGTTGTTTTCCAGTCTTCACATGTATGTACACATATGTGAATGGGAGACCACATAGATTAACTATGGAGTGATGTAGGATGTATTTTTGTATGCTTTGAATATCATTCTTTAACAGACAGACTGTTTTGGCCTATGGCAGGCTTCTTAGAAGTAGGAGGGGAAATTAGCATAGATAAGGGAAGGGAGGGTGGAGTCAAAAGATCCAGTCACCCAAGAACCAACATGTAGAAGTAACACAGGTAAGCCACAAACCACATGCCACATGGGAAAATAGATTAATGGAATGAGTTAAGATGCAAGATCTAGCTAGCAATATGCCTCAGACATAGCATGAACAGAATGAAATTAATATAAGCATCCGAGTCATTGTTAAAGAGCTAAAAAAATCAGGTCTGGACTGTGGGGTTTGGCAGTCTAGGATTGTAGGTCTGTGGGTCTGGACCACCAGACAGATGGGCCAGAAACCTTATCTACAGTGGAGTTCCTGGACACATACACACACTTGCTTAAAATTTTCAACCTTTATTATACTATTCAGTATTATGTAAAAGCCTATACCTATAATTTTAATTCATAGAGGCCATTACATTAAATGATCAAAACTTTTGGACATAAGATTATCTCAAATTAATACAGTTATAAATTGCTACAAAGTTCTTTATTCTGAGAGATTCTATAGTTGTTTACTGAGATACTCTTTGCAAATCACCAAATCCAAAGATAATATTGCTCAGGTAATGATAAAATAACAAAAAAATGGTGTGATGTTTACTATATATGATGACTCCTAAAAGACAAAAGTGCGGTGAATATAAAAATAATTCTCTAATTTTGAGAGACAAATTTACTGTCTAATGGACATAATCACTTTAATGACTAAAAAAATTTTTAAATTTGATACACTGTTATTTCACTAGATTTTTTATTGTCTGTATGGACAATATCTCAAACTAAAAATTAGCAAGTAGTTTTAAATTCAGATGCTTGGATGCTAGTATTTACAGCTTGTTTGAAAGCTTTATGAGGAGTCATATAGAATACTCCTATGGTCAAGAACCCCTGGCTCCCTGTATGCATAGTTACAGCATATAGTTAGTGCTTGGGAAAATGTAGGACATGGAAGGAAATGACATGAGGAAACAGGCTAATGGGGTTTATATATCTGCCATCCTTACCAAAGGGTGAACAGTAACTTTTACATTACTGATCTTGGTTTCTCTGTACTGTGGGATAGGAAGACTGTGTAAAGAATAGATAATTCAAATTTCCAATGACAAAAGCATATATTCTTCACTAATAAACTTAGAAGATAATTTTTGTACATATTTGATTTTTGAAACATGACTAAATATTAAATATTATTTTAATTGGTCATGCTAACCCAACTACAGTTAGATAACTAAACTACAAAAGCAAATATACAGTTCTGCATTATAACATTTTGTGTATGATGTGGCTAACAACTAAAGTAATATTTAAGATCCTGGTAAAAGAAGACAACCAGGGCTGGGTTTGGTGGCTCCTGCCTTTAATTCAAGCACTTGAGGGGCACAAATGCATGTGGTCTGTGAGTTTGAGGCCACATGGGTCTGCAAACTGATTTTTAGGACATCCATGGCTATTACACAAGAGAAACTCTACTTCAAAATACAAGAAAGAAAAAAAAGTAAATATTATTTCACAGAAGAACTTCAAATCTCCCCCTGGTTTCCTTAACAAATGCCTAGTATTTCAATATGTACCACTTTCAAATGAAATGATATCATACCACTATGTAAAACAACATTAATATACATGAAAAATGTAAAACAGAAGTTAAAACAAATAAAATTTGGTATTAGGAGAGTTCAAAAAAGATACAAGTAACTTACCTACTTTCTCACTGAACAATTCTACAAGGGATTTCTTGTAGAAGCTAATATCTAAGACCTTTTTTAAACCTTTTTAATAGAGTTGGCAAAGACGCAGCAAATTTGTAATGAAATCCTGATCACCATGGTGAAAGAATGTGTGCTGCTTTCAAGCCCAAGACATATTTCAAGATATTAAATCATTTGGTATGTTTATGTGAACTTTAGGTCTCTGACAAAATTCCTAACAAGTGTGTCAGACATGTATTACTACAAATAAATCTATCATTAGGGTTAATATATTAATATGTAAGATAGTAATATATTTTGTTATATAATGTATATTAGTGAATTTTTTATATAGCACTCATCACTATGAAGTCATAATTAAAGGTGTGGAATTAACTTGGGAAGGAAGAATCTACTCCAAAATTTTTTCAGAACATGCTTAGAAACATACCATATAAGTCCCCTACAGTCTAAACAAGTTCCGCTCTCAGGTGGCCTCTAGGTACAAAAATGACCTTTTTAAAGTTCTCTTCAAAGGGCATTTTAGTTATGCTGTAATCTCCTTGAACACAAGTTGTGACAAACAATAAGCTAATTCCCAAAAAAGTTTTTTTAAAGTCATTTTTACTCCTTTTAAATGGGTGGGTTTGATGCATGATTTTGGTAGCCCTGATTAATGGGCACCAGCAGCCCAGCTTCTGGAGTTGTAATGTGTCTGTGAGCTTCCCTTCAGCAGAGCTCCACCATTAATCCAGTGGCATATGTCAGCTCAGCAAAGCAAGGTCACTCTTCTGCTTCAAGGGGAACCTTTTTAGAAATAATAAAACTGACAGAAAGTTCTTTTTTGCATGCTTTATGCTGCCTGGGGTTGAGTGCTGCAGTTAATATCATAAAGCTTATAAACATCCCTTTGCAGGCAGCAAGCGCTGCCACGGGGCTTAGGTATTTAAACGTTTTCTTTCTTTCTTTTTTCTTAGTAAGAACAGACATGTTTATGTGTAGTAAATATATGATATGCATTCCCAAACAGGAAAAAAATGTATGGAAAAAAATAGCAGGAACTCTGGGTGCTGTAATATTTTTGGAGAAGCCCATGGGGTTTTATAATTTTTTTATTATCAATATGTTTGCTTTTCTTTCAACAGATTTGCATCTGGCTACATGGGCATTTCAGTGTACTGAGAGATACATAGAAGTGATCAGAATAAACTAAGCTAATGAATACTCTGCGACCTAAAATGTTATGTCTCATAATTGTAGTGCATTTACTTCTAAAGCAATATTTCTTAAGTTATAAACATTTGTTTTATTGCTAATGGCTACTTTAAAATTGGTAGATACTAATAATGAGATAATAACAATGAGCTAATCTTCAAGTAATTTGTAGATACTCTAACATAAACAATCCAAACAAAAGCTATCATTGAATCAAAGAAAAATGATAGCTATGCAGTTCTAATAAAGAACATAGGTAAGCATAAATGTTACAAAATTTAAAAGTTAAAACATACATTAAATATTTATTGTTTTTACTTTAGAAAGCCAACTATAACAGTAAAATATTCCTGGATATATTTCTGTAATATTTCAGTGTGTTCTTTAAAGCATAATATCCAATTTTAATCATTACAAATTATAAAATAAGATTTTATATTAACTGAATATGGCTTGAATATTACTCTAGAAAGTAAAACTACATAATTGCAGAAATAAAATTCATTATTTACTATATTTCACTTTATTTCATAGAGAAAAGCTACTAGAAGTGACATCAATTAGTAAATCTGGGTCAATCCTTCTAAGAAACCAATACATTGGTCAAGTCTTTCGGTCAGATCCAGGAATTTTGTCAAGCTTGCAGAAATAAGTGACGTCAGGCTGACTCACCTACACACAAGGATGCCAGATGTTGACACTGTCAAATGTCTCCTCACTGTGAGAACTTCCTCTCTCAAAGAGAATGCATACTGCAGACTAATGAAAGAATTGTCTTCCCTGGAAGAAGACACCTGAGGCAGCAGGTCACTGCTGAGAGGTTAGCGAGGCTGGTTACTGCTGAATTCAATTAGGTGACATCAAGACTAGAGATATGTTATTGCCAGTCATGTCTCCCATTAGTGAGCAAGTCTGGCAGAGCTAAGTGGGATGTTAGATCCTGCTCTGTATATTTCTATGCAGTCATGGATGTGAATCTCTCTCTCTGTCTCTCCCT
Source organism: Sigmodon hispidus (assembly GCA_004025045.1). Classification (NCBI taxonomy): domain Eukaryota; kingdom Metazoa; phylum Chordata; class Mammalia; order Rodentia; family Cricetidae; genus Sigmodon; species Sigmodon hispidus. The sequence goes on along the minus strand of PVIH01009653.1, from coordinate 24,215 downwards.
GTCTCTTCCTCTCTCTCTCTCTCATATATATGTATGTATATATGTGTGTATATATACATGTATACACATATATATGTTTGTATGTGGTATGTGTGCATAATGCTGCCTACAAAGTGACACTGCCTTGCTAACAATCTTTTATGTCATTTTCATTTTCATTACAACACACTATTTGATTATTGTTTTGCTTTATTGAATTCTGATTCTAGAAACAGTTGCTTTGTTTTTATGTGTGTGTGTGTGTGTGTGTGTGTGTGTGTGTGTATGTGTGTGTGTGTGTTACCCAGATCTTTATCATGGACTGGTTTTTAGGCTTCTCTGAAGTGGGTTACTTCTATAAATGACTAATATTGCCCATTAGTCACGCCACACTCAGTACACAAATACTAAAAATCCACTAAAATTTTGTAGTCTATAAATGCTTTTGGTGGTAGTCAACAAAAGATACAGAAAGCCAGTGTAGTCTGGAAGTCAGAAAGACTGTGTTCAATCCTTTTTGCGTTTTCCCTGGGTCTAAGGGTACAAATAAAAGGAACATCTAGCTCTTCTTGACAAGAGAGTTAGTTAGAGTAGAGCTAACTGTAGCCACAAAAATAAAGCATCTATGGTATAAGCATTACAAAAATGAGAAAAGGTGGAATGATCATCTATTGAAAACAGACTAAGGCCAGAAAATATAATATGCTAATCACCTAAGACAAACCTACATGCCAGGCTTTAACACGTCCTTTTTTTCCAATCACAGCAAAACCCCAGAGCTAAAATGAGGTTTAATAAACTCTTTGCTCTTCTTTGGTTAGGAAATACAAAAATCATACCTTCAAACCTAGTTGTATTGACTGGTCCATGTTACCTAGTGCTCTGTCAGCTAACCACTTCTACCTTGTGTTGGAGTGACTGATGCAGGCTTTCTTGCGATGACAGTCTGGCTAGGTCATAAAACAGGTACAAGTTCACGAATACACAGAGTCATTCCAGAGTGAGAGCAGCAGAGTGTGGTCCTAGCATCAGAAACAGGGGTCTTCCAGAACCACCTAAACCAGTCTGTAAATTAGTAAATATCTTTGTAAAGCACCTCAGAGGTCCCTGATATGTAATCATAAAGGACTACCTAAGAATATAAAGCAGATATTTTTCCTAGATGTTTTAAAGGATGTCTTATGGAAGCTACAGGAATATGGTGGAGGTCTGTCTCCATGAGAAAAGATGAGAATGTGACATGGTCAGCAGAGTGTGAGAAGGGAAGATCACAGTGCCATCCTGAGTGCAGGTCAAGGATGGGGCATCTATCAGGATCACATGTAGCTGGAAGAGGAAAAGCAGCCAGAAATCAATCCACATCTCTACTAGCTGGGATGCTTGGACTGGTAATGGCCAAACTGTGTTGCCTCCAAATCCTTGTGTTCATCTAACTTGAGAGTTTCAGAAGGTAACTCTGTGAAGATCTTCAAAGAGATCCATTGAGTGTTCCCTAATTACTTCCTACTTGTTTCTTTCTAGGATGAGGTCTGTGATAATAGAGGAGATCCTGGAGCAAAAATTACACAGAAAAAGACAACATAGAGGCATCCATGTACTGACCAAAACTAGAAAATCTGTAACAGGTTTGTCTCTTTCAGACCTCATTGGAAACCAACACTTCTAACATGTAAATTTTGGAAGAGGTGGATTTAACTATATAGACAGTGGCTCTCTTCATCTAAGATTCATTCCCCCTACCACCACAGACAGAGTCAAAACATCCATTTTTTTTAATGGAGAACAGCTTTTTTTTTTATCTACTAAGAAGTGAATATGAATGGCATATTTCTAAAAATCCTCCCAAGTTCATAATTCTAGCAAGCAGGAGAAATGTATCTGTTTGGTATTAGTTGGGAACTTAAATATGCTATTTATGGACTTGATTCCCTCTGGATACTGAAGCCATTTGTCTCTAAATCAGGGTACAACTTAAGAGATAGATGCTTGAGCACATCAAACTTTAACACACTGAGTGCATTAGTAGTCAAGGTAGTGACTGGATATTCTTCCTATGGGACATATTATCTAAGTCATAGAACAAAGGGAAGCCACCCTCTCCTTATTCTTTTGCCATCTTTTGACTTTTCTGCACATGTACTTAGAATTTTCTAAATATAAGCAATTTATTTGGCCTCAAATCCTTTGGTACTTGCTTGAGATTAAAATTTAATTTTGGGTTTATATTGTATAAGACAGAAAAGTTTAAAGCAAATTATCTATCAGAAAAAGGGCTCATCTCTCTCTCTCTCTCTCTCTCTCTCTCTCTCTCTCTCTCTCTCTCTCTCTCTTACACACATACACACACACACACACACTGTTCAAAATTTTAATCAGTTTAACAATGAACTAAATAAGTTTTAAGTTCATCTTTCAATTTAAGTGCCTTAAAAATTAAAATAAAATTCAATAGAAGAAAATACATTTTGAAGGAAGAAGTAAAAGCCCTCCAGAAATTATGTATTACTAATGGGTGATTTTTTTTTCAGTGAGTGAGCAGTAAAATTGAACCTTTCCTCATAGAATATGGGCACAAAGTAAATACAAGGGTGGTGTGGGTAGTAGCAGTCTTAATGTTTGGTGCATCTAAAGTGTGTGTGCTGTTTAAAGGGATGCCATTTGTACCAGTAGAAGAAAGTTTCTAAGTCTTTTCAACAGCCCACTCTAGATGTTACTTTCCCTGTATAGATCAACAGTTTTTCAACTCAGTATTTGGAAAGCTAAATAATCAACTAAATTCATCTTAATTAGTATCTTAAAATGAAATCCAAGAAGAACCAGCAACAACTGTACTCACAGATTTGCTTATAGAGTCACTGTCCCATAAAATCCAAAGTAGTATTTAACCTGAACGAAATATTTCACAGGCACAGGATTACACTGCTCTGTATATAAGGGAAAATAGTGCTACGTGATTGAGATTTTATGAAGATTTTTAAAGTTAGTGGTACCAGGTGTGGGAGACCTCCCTTGAGTTGTTGGTCGGAGATGTTCTGGGGATACCCCTCCAAATAGTATAGGCTATCTCCAATATTCTTGGTTGTCTACTAGAGCCTGATGATAATACCCCGTTTTTGTAGACACCACACAGTTTTAGTGAAAGGATATTGGGAAATCCAGTTGGTACTAACCAGGAATCTTTCTCTCTACTAGATAGCTTCCATAATACTGAAAAGTACTATGTATGTTATGGGCAAAGAGTTAAAAAACAGTCTACCCAGCTGGGGCTCCCAGGAACTCCATTAATGAAAAACATGATCAGATATGCCCATTGGAGAGGCCCAAATGTTAGGGAAATAACAACCTGTTTCCTATTGAATTTGAGACCTGACTCACAAGAGGAACTTTGCATCTAATACTGTAAAACTGCTCAAAAACTGGTAGGTGAAGAGTTTCCAAGCCACAGTGATGATCCTAAAAGTACTCTTCTGTTAGGCAGACATAGTACCAAACTGTTCTCTAAATGTTTTTCCTTAAACCAATAAATTGGTGCAGCTCTAGACTTCATCAGAGAGCTACGTTTGTGCAGTGGGTGGTAGTTAATGCAGAAATTCCTAAGAGATCCATTTGCAGATTGTTCAGCCACAAATTTGGACCTCTGTTATTACCATACCTACAAAGCTCTAGGGGCCATTATGGGAGAAGACATAGAAAGATAATATGAGTCAGAGGTTGGGAGAAATAGAGCAAAACAGTGCCTTCTGGCCATGATAAAGCTCCTGCTTCATGAACTCCCGGCACTTGTGTTTGTCTAGACAGGACCTGCAGGAGATAAACTCAACATTCTATCATGGTGAGTGGAGTCTCACAAACTCACACCCCCAACTGAGAAGCTATGGACAGTTGATGGCTTCCAAGGGATGGAGAGTCCATTTTCTTTAGATGTATGGTTCTGGTAGGTCAACCACAACCTAGTGGATGACCCTAGTCCCATGAATTTATGGGCGCCACAAATTGGACTTGATGGGTTATTTTTAAAAAGATGCAAATGATTATATTTGACCAGTCATAAAAATTTAACGTAGTTCTTAATGTTGGACAGTAGACAGATATAATACTTGCACTGTATCTGGGAGGATTTGGGGAAGGGGTGATAAGATCAAATTTATTGTATACAATTCTCAAAGAATTAATGAAGCAGTTAATGAACATAGAGTCCTCATGTAAGTAAGTGTCTTATCTTAGGTAAGTACCAGGTCATGTACTAGGTCATGAAAAGGCCTCTGTTCTCCTGTACTTGGTTAAATAAGAGTTAAAGTGCATTTTAACAGTCTCAGTACAAAAGGCAATGCAGACAGCTCTCTAATGCCACAACCATGTGTCATCCCTGTCTAGGAGCATAAATTTGCACAGCGGGCAGTGCAGTGAAAACAGCTCATAATCAACTCATCACCTCTCATCATCGCTGGGATCAAATGCAAATGGGAAAGAATGCCACTTCAGTCACTGCTAGTGAAAATTAGCATCTGTGACACTAATGGTGTCTCATTTTGTATGCACTTTAGATTAAAAAGAGCCTTTTTTAAAAAAGCTATTTCAAGAAGTGCCATTATTCCCATGCTTCTCTTTGCAATGACAGTGGTATTGAGTCTCCTTAATTCAAAGAAAATCTCAGCTAAAGTGCATTTACACAGATTAACATACTAGACATATTAAGGTCCCTTTGTCCTAAATACAGTTCCAAATTTCATCTGTGTGGTCCATTACCATTTTCTTTTCAAACATTTTAACATGTTCCCTCACCTAGAACCAAGGTTGACCATGGGAGAGCAATAAGCTTTTTAACAAACTTGTGCAGCCTTGGACATTCTGGAGATATTCTTTAAACAGCCAAAAATGAGCTGAAGATGGGTTTAGACACACACACAAACAACTTGCTACCAAGAATTACAATGGATCCACTAATGAAACATTTTATTTTTCAAATATCAGCTGAGAGCCAACTATATCAGTAAGTTAATCAAATAATAATATTTTGAAACCATGTAGTATAATGAAAAATGTATACAATTCTAAGTTTTGCAATTTGGGCAGATATCGTACATGGACAGATTTTATATGTACAATTCCTGAATTTAGTTGGAAGAGAGGGACACTAAATTCCTTTTCATAGGACAAATGTCCCTCAAGATGGATTCTCCCTGGTCTTTAAAATTCAGCTGGCATTTAAAACAGAGACAGTGCCAGTATAACAAGAAGTATTATAATAGTGGAAATTGGTATCATGTTTCTTATATGATATTTTCTTCATCTATGTATCTTTTGGTTATGGTAATTGATTTTGTTAAATATATGTAATCGTTTATGTGTATTTGCCCTTTCATTTATGAGGCTAGAAAAAAGTTGTTTCCAAACAGAGTTGTAGCAAGAATTAAATAGAGTAGAAAACCCTCATAGAGCAATGGTTATATAATACAAACATAATAAACACAGGCAGAAAAAAAAGCATGTTAGATAAACACAAGAAAAACTATGTCCTATAATTATTTAAGCATTTATAGATCATATAAACAGTATAGATAAAAGGTTGTTGATAAAAAAGCATAGGGATATGCTTACAAGTCTCTAAATCACTGTCAGCACTGAGTATGAGTGCTGAATTACTAAAATAAAAATCAAAAAGGAAAGTATAGTTTATAAAGCAAGGTTATTTTAGCTAGTATAAATACAGAATGCTTAGCCAACTTTCATCAAGTTCACTTTTATTTGGAAATTACCAATATGCCAGATGGAGTTTTGCAACACACTAAATTTGTAAGAATTTATTAACCTTTTAATATATATAGTAAAGTATTTTATAATATGACTTCAAATAATTTTGGGTCCCAAGTATGGAAAACCATTGGTTTCTCATTCTCAATCTATACATTTGTTGTTAAATAATATATCTGAATTATATTCATCTTGCACATAAGCTACCTGCATATGATAAACTTTATCAAAATAGAGAAACAGTATATAAATCAGAGGTATATCATAACTGATAAAATATGATGTAGAAAAATGGTATATTTTTTAAAGTTTTGCTCATTGGTATGTTTATTAATAAGTATTATAAACAAAAGAAAATGATACATTTTTGTTTATAGTATTCCCTAAAATCTATCATTCCATATTAGATTCATGAATATACTAACTAATGTCACAACTATCAAACTTATTAGAAAATGCTAAAAAAAATGTCTATTTCTTTAACTTTGTTTTTAGCTGATATATTAGAAACTAAAAATTATACATAGTCTGGATAATGTACAATGTTTTGATACACACATAATTTTTGTAAATGGTTAAATCAAACAAAACTTACTGATTTATTTCATGTGTGTATGTGTGTGATTGTGTGCATGTGAGTGGGTGTGCAGATGACTTACATGTATGTGTATGTGTGAAGGCTATGGGACAAACTCAGGTGTTATACCTCCTAGGTTGTGGTCACCTTTGGTATTTGAAACAGTGTCTCCGCTGGTTAACAAACCCATTGATTTCCTAATTAGACTAGGCTGGCTGTCTATTTTTCTCCAGGATTATGCCTGTATCTGCTCTCCAGTTCTGGGGTTACAAGCACCGAACACCACATTGTACTTTTTGCATAGGTTCTCATGATAAAATGCTTGCATAGAATGCCCTTCACAGACTGAACTGTACCCAGGCCAGCTTACCATTTCATTAGAAATGCTACATTTTAATTACTATGGTCATATTATTATGCAATAAGCATCTCAGATCTTCTTATTCCTACCCACTGAATTCAGTACCCACTGAATAGATGTGGCGGTCATGGAATCAGAACAAAAAGCATGATAGATGGTAGCAACTATTTTATTCTATCGAAATAAAAAGTTCTTTAGTTTTTATTTAAGGTAACATTCCGTATCACAGGTTTCTCATGTATATGTGGTACTAGAGGACTAAACCTATGGACACAGTCAATGCTGTACCAGCCAGCAACATCCACAACACTAAATTTATAAATTGAAAGTACACCAGAAGATTAGATAGTATTTTCCTTATTTTTGATATAATAATACAAAAATAAGGAAATCCCCCTCCATAGTCTTGAGAGCACAGCTCAAAGAATGAATGCCTGTGGGTCAGGATATGGAAAATGTTATCTGATAGATAATCAGTATAAACAGTAACATCCTGTATTTCAGGCCAGTGTCTTGGTAGCTCTTTTGTGTCTTTCTTAGACAGATATTACACTCCCTTCATAAGTTATAAACTTTGTTGCTTCTCAAAATAAGACACAATACTTTCTCTAGTGACAATGCATAAGTGTAAGTCTACAACAGATATCATAATATGACATTCAAAAGAAAAAAATTAAGCCCAATGGCTCCTTCTTAAGGTTGTCTTACAATTACATATTTTAAGTGGCTAAAATTTAACAGATAAAATAATTTATTTACTACTCTGGGAAGATATTGAACACCTCAGTATTGAAAACTGTGCAGAGTGAGTCCAAACAGATTTCTATAAAATTATCTGAACCCAAACTTAGCTATCAACATAAAGAATTGAATCTAATATACAAATGTAAAGACCATAATTGCCCATGTGTGTCTAATTTCTCCATGTGAGTTTTTTTCATAGGTACTGTGATACACTAAGCTCTCTATTTACAAATGACGGATAAAATATCATGTACATGTGATTGGGGTGATAGTGTAAGTTGTGTGTATGTATGTTTGAGAGAGAGTGTGTGTATATATATTTGAATGTGTGTGTGTGTTTCTGTGAGTAGGTTTGTGTATGTGAGTATATATGTGTGTATTATGGTATGTGTATATGTGTGAGGTATGTATATTGTGTATGTGTGTGTTATGTGTTTGTATGTATGTGTGTACCTTCTAATAAGAAGTCTTGGTTTATTTAACTATATCAAAAATCACCTTACCTTTGGTTTTTGTTGTTTCTCCTTCTCTGAGGCATTGGATGGCTTCCTCTTTAGCATTTTGAATTTGGGCCACCTCTAGTGAGGACAGTTTCTGCTGTTACAGAGAGAGACAACTGAAAACTGACAGCAGTTGCTATCTGTGATGTGCAGCGCCAGATAGCTCTGAGCCTTGTGATGTGGCACTTCCTCTTCTGGTCAGGATATGACTTCAGTGTCTACTTGAGTAAAGGGTTATTTTCTTCCCTCTCCTACCTTACTGTAATTATTTGACAACTCAGTTTTCTCAGTGTTGTATTCTGTGATATCATTCCTATATCAGGTCTCTGGCATATCTATATCCATGCAAATTATTAAGTCTGTAATGGTTATAAAACAGTTTTTCTCAGTTTACATGAAAATAAATAATTCAGCATATTAAATAAGGTACAAGAGGAAAAGATCTGAACCAATACATGAAATAAAACAGAATATTTTGTATTGACATTAACAAAAATAAGAAACTGTTTAGAGAATTCAGTTTTATATTTCTAATTTTTTAATATTTTATATAATTATATTTCTAATTTTTTTAATTATTTGAAGTTATAATTACATCATTTTCCCTTCTTCTTTCTCCTTCCATACTTTGCAGATTTTCCTTACTCCTTTTCAAGTTCAAACTTATTTCTTAATGCTTTATGTGTGTGTTTCTAAATACATAATTTTATATTTCATTAAATATTAATTAAAACATAAATAATATCAATCCTTCATAATGTTATCCCTATAGTGGAGTATAGATTAAAGTTATTTAGTTATGAATAGAAATAGAATTCCAGATATAAATGATTATTCATAGATTAACTTTTGAAAAGCAAGTGTATCATGTTATAAACCCCTGGCTAATAAATGAACCATTTTCTGCTACATAGTATAATTCTGTATTTTGATGATTGCTGATTGGTAGATGACCCAAGACTAGTCAGTGCTGCCTTCAAATAAGGCCCCCAGTGTTGACTAAGAAAGCCTAGAATAGCATCATTATGTCTTAAAGGTTTTATTAAAAAGCCAAGTCCACATATCCAGAGGTAAATCTAAGAAGCTCCTGCTTTCTTACAAAAGGAGGCTTTATCAAAAGCACACGTGCAGTTGGTTTCAAATGCTACCTTTACTGTAGCTGATGCTTCAGGACAAGTTTCTCTTCATTAACTCCTTGGGATAAAATCAGTAGTGCCATACTCTCAGTAAGAGATTCTAAGTATCAAAGCTCTGGACCCTCTTTCTTAGTCTCCCCTCCCAGCGCTGTACCCTCTTCCCTGAGGCCCAGTTAGAATTCCCTAATTCACTTAAGAAATAGTAAATTGAGTACAGTTATGTGCTATTAGACAATAGATCAAACCTCTAAACTAAGAAAAATAAAACATAGTTTTTTTTTTCACCACGATAGAACTGGGTAAATAAAGTGCACTTATGAGGATTTTAGTTCATAGACTGCTCCAGTTTGAGGTATTTAACTAAAGGTTAGTATTTTCAGAATATTGGCAGGGGAATAACATCAGAAACCCTTAAAAGTCCAAGGCTGGGTAATTCCCTAGAAGTGTGCCTTGCTGTAAACTTTCTGGGTATGCTTCAGTTAATGTAAGTGGTAAATTAGTCTGTCATTTAAGAAACTGAAAGTCATGAAAACATTCTTTTCATAGATGAACATTTGTCCTCTTCCATTTCCTTGTCTAACAGATGATGTTTTTAGTTCAGCAGTGAGATTTGATCACTTCAATGAGAAGGGTACATGGTGGTGTCTCATGCATGAAAGTTTCCTTGAGAATAGAAGGCAATGCCAAAATAGGCCATGCTTATTCAACATCACTTCAGAATAGTTTTTTCTTTTTTTTAGTATGAATAGTCATATCTTTTATCCATGTATCCCCTTGTTCAAGCTCCTTTCCCATCTTGCCCCTTCCAGTCACCCTCTCTTTTCCACATTACTTTATTTCCTTCCTAAAGATGCATACTCCAGAACAGTTTTACACCAAAATTATCAATGAACAGGAAATATCACACTTGCTATAGTTTATATTTTTATAATGACAACTAAAATATAGTGAATATCCCTGGTACTCACATTTCTCTCTCTCTCTCTCTCTGTGTGTGTGTGTGTGTGTGTGTGTGTGTGTGTGTGTGTGTATGTGTCTGTGTGTGTACACTTTAAATGGGGTTGTATAACCTGTAGTAATAATGCTCCCTCAGAGACATAGACTCCCTGATAAAAACCAAAATGCCAGTCATAGGAAACTTCCTTTTTGCGTTCTTGATTGGTGGTAGAAACATAGTTCAAAATACTCACAAAACAATATATACTATTGTCATTACCCCTGGATACCTGCCAGAATTTGAGGGTAATGTTATATTGATGAAGGTACCAAACACTCCAGGCACAGGACTTAGTTGAATCAGCTGGAACTGACCTAGAAGACTCCTTCCTGGGGATTCCCTCTAATGGTATCAGAAGGTGCTTATGCAAGCAAGCTGCCAATAATGAATTACTTGCCTGGAAAAATATGCCTAATGGCACAATAGTGGCACAGTTAGCTTGAGATACCAACAGCTATCTCATTGTACTAAGGCCTGCTCAATAGGAGGAAATCTATGCCTCGTTCTGTAAACACAACACCCTAGAGTAGAACCTACTTTTGTCATTTTCCTAAACCAATATAATCCTAACTATGCTATAAATACTTATTCTTATATCTAAAGTGTAGCTTTTGCCTTTCATCTGAAAGCTTTCTTTTGTATCAGATGGTGCTTACTGCTAAGATCCACAACTGGTCAAACGTAAAGAATACATGACTATGGGGTAGCTAACCTCAACTAGTATATCTATAGTGTATCCCCTAAATGTGGGGTTCAGAAGCATAGTGGAAGAAGATGTGAAAATATTATAAAAGAGTCAGACAACCAAGACTTTTGCTGCTGGATATAAGTATGTATACATATAAGTGCACACATGGGTATATATGAGGAGACATATATATTGGACTTAAGGTATATACATATGTATGTATGTATGTATGTATTTTTTCCTCTATGGACATGTCTATTGGCAGGTGGCACATATCTAGTCATACACTCTAATTGTACTTATAGATTATAAAAAAGATAAAAGGACATAAAGTTGGGAGGCATATGTATTGGGAATCAGAGGAAGTTAGAAGGGGAATCAGGTGTACATATAAATCAAGATTAATTGTTTGCACATATGAAATTATCAGAGTATAAGATTATTTTATAAAGTAAACAATATCATACTTAAGAGTTTCATATAAACATCTGTTTATATTTCTAGGCATTTGACCAGCTCTGTTACCATAAGGAGCATTTAAAATGTAAATTAAAATCAGCATTTAGTTTCAGATTTATAGATGAGAAAAGTGATTTCCAGTCTTCAATTTACTTAGAAAAAAATGTTTTCTTGGCAATTAAAAAATAAGATGTTTGAGCTTTTATTACAATATAACCATACTACAGCCCTTGATGTTTAGAAAACATCATGAGGCAAATGCTTCCATTAACCTACCTGTATCTTAGGGAATTCTGCATATCAGATATTTAATGAGTGACCTGAAATGCTCCAGTAAGTTCAGAAGTCACCAATACAAAAGAGAGGTGGGAGGTCAACTCTGCGCACACCTAACTGCTAGTCATGATTAGCGTCAACTGGTAGGCCATGTGTTGCTTCACATATGTGCGAAAGAAGGAAATTGTGCAAGCATCCTCTTGGTTCTTTGCCTCCACATGCTACCTCAAAGGTTTTAGAACAGATGCAGGATGAAACAAGTATGAAACAGGGTGTACATGACCACTTCCTATTTGTAACATGAATAGCGAGTCACATTTATTAAGAAACTGCAGGAAAATAAAAAGTGAAATATGTATATTTGGAAAATTAAATTTAGATCAACACAAGTTGTTTTCTTTATTCAACAAACATTTATTCAGTAACCATCAAAGTCAAATCATAATTGGCAGACAAGTAGTTATCATGGCAAATTTCTGTCTGGTAGATGTAATCTAAAGATATTGTTTAAGGACTTCCTTCCACATCACTGTATTTACCATTATGAGGTAAAGAATGAAAATACATAAAAGTATCTTATTGCTTCTATTTTACATTTTTTAAACTTTTAGGGCATTTTACTTGTTTATTTTATGAATGATTTTGAAATTAAATCCTTTAGCATGAATCTAGATGCCCCACATTGCCTTGATGGTTGTGCCCTGTTCAAGCCTTTATGCTTGGTCATACACAATCATTTGCTCCCACACTTTACTGAGACAACTATGTCTGACGCAAATAGATGGGAAGGGGGCAGAGGGGGAGATGGAAGGAGGAACTGGGATGAGAGGAGGGAGGAGAAATTGAAGTCAGGATGTAAAATAATTGTAAAATCGTATATAAAGAACAATATAAATATTGAGAGAGAGAGAGAGAAGAGGAAGAAAGAAAGAAAGACTAAAGCGCTACTGGCTGTACCCCAAGTGCTCTGTTGAGTGTGGTAATGGAGGAGTACCTTACAAGAACTTCAAAATTAGCAATGTAAGATTGCCATCATGGACTCCATCTCTGAAAGTTATAATTGAAAATAGAGTACCAAAGGCAAAGAGTTTAGGATCTGCAGGATTCTCTGTCTTATAAGAATAAGAAGAGTCAACTGTACACGCAGCTTGACTTGGTAGATTCTTTTTCTCTTTGGTCCCTCAGACAAAGCTCCTTTTTTACAGAGCTGGAAAGAAAATTTACAGAAAGTAATCTGGGAGGAGGCGCTAAGGTCTTGTGTGTCTATAACCTATGCAAAGTGCAGACATTAAGGTATTCAGGAATCTGCCTTTGTGGTGGCCTCACTTCAGAATTTGTACTTTTCCTTGCTCTGAGGAGTCATTTACCTTGTTCCTGGAGTCCCTGCTAACTAATCCTTGCTCTATAGAAACTCTGTCTTCCAAACTTGGAAATCCTTTCAAGGCTATATGTGAAATTAAAAATCCCTTCAATTAATTTCTCCTATGATCCCCTACCTTACTTGAGATCTGTGATATATTTCCTATACATGCACAAATAGAAGTGGCCTAAGCCCACAAGAACTTCTCCTTCATAATTTAGAATGTTGGAGTAAAATCTTAATCAGTTTTGCCTTGTATAAATAACAGAGGTCAACCTTGGTAGTGATTCAGGATGGCGGGTTCTAAAATTTCAAAGCCTAAATAACTTTTCTAAAAGCTACACTCCAAAAAAGTGCATAACGTTGAGATGGATGTGTGTAAGTGTTCTAGATGGACATCAATTTACTTAACTTTTTTTTTTTTCTGTTGTTAGTTTAGGCTCCATTTAAAATTGAGTGATGCCCTCATGGTGTTACAAATATCTGCAAGGATGAGAGCAACTCAGTTGGGGCATCACCCTGAAACTCTTTGTGTTTTCTATTAGAAACTTAATTTTTTCTGTGCAGTGAATGTTGTGTATGTATGTGTGTGTGTGTGTGCGCTCGCGCATCCATTCGCATCCATGAGCGCGCGCATGTGTTTGACTGTCTGTGGGTGTGAAAACGGATTCATTTTTGTACTCACAATGTTCCTGGGAGATGGAAACATAGATGTATCAGGAGGCTTTGGACATTTGGGGAAGCTTCTTAGAGAAAGCCTAGCCCTGTGACAGTATTTATTTTTTCTAATTCTAAAGATAAAATGAAGCACAAAATGGTTGTAGGATAAAATAGAAATGTACAATGATGTAAGGACACAGGTTGAAACTTACTTGAAAGAGATAGGGAACTTAGTTCATATATACATGTGGAAGATGCCTAAGACACGGGAAGGGAGACTGAGGCAGACATAAAGGGAGGACAAATTTAAAAGAGATAGTTTAAAAGACAAGTTTACAGCTGAAAAAGGTAAGAGAGCTGATAAATTTGAAGTATGGATAAAAATCACTGTGGTTAATAAATTAAAAATGCATACTTTCTGTGTAATTTAAATCATATAAAGATGTCATAGTGATTTCCACAATAAAGATAAAACTTCATCAACATGTGATTAAAAAGTATAATATTTATGAATTAATCTCATCCTCAATTTTACAATATTTATGAAGTGATTATGATTTTAAGAGCTTATTATATATCATGAAATATGCTGTTGGTGTTTCCCACATAATCTTTATCAATTCTCTTGGGCTTATTCTAATGTGATCATCTTTGAAGTGCAGAAGTCAGGATTCAATCCAAATTCTCAGCTCATAATCATCACTCTGTCATAAGTGTGTCTGGGCACACTAAGAGAACTGGCATAGAAAGGTTGGAATTTTGGGGGTAGTTGGGGTAAAGAATGGTAAGGGATGTGGAGTGGGGATAAGACTGAGCTGCATACATATTTGTAGAGAAAATCAATTTGAGAATGTGTAAAAAAAGCTTGAAGACAAAGCTGTCTTTCAATTCAATTTTTTTTTGTTGTAGACTTTTATATTACTCAGTGCTAACATTAATTGTATCATAACCATCTTCTTTAATTTTGTGCTTAAACAAATTGGTGTAATGTGAGTAAGAATGCCATTCTATCTTCTCTATATTTTTTAAAACTCCTTTTCAAATTAAAGTCCTCCAGTGCTGGTAGGACATTGTGTGGTACAGCTAACATGAAAAACAATATGGAGAGTCTTTTAAAAAACAAAAATAAAAGGTAAGTTATATATAAGAATGAAACCCATTCTTCATCAGTGAAAATGGAGTGAACTGGAAAGCAATGTTATATAAAATAAGTCATGTTCAAAAAAGTAAATGTCTAAAATTTGAAATTACTTGAAAACAGGAGAATTATTATTTAAAAAGAAGGAAGTGAGAGAGGCAGGGACAGAAGGCTATGTTTGGTAAAATATCTCTTTTGAAATAGCAGTAATTTATTCAAAAGGAAACAAGCATATAAAAAGAGAGCCAGTGATTCTGAAACAAGACAACTAGGAAAATATAAAACATAAAACACTGTTTGATGAAGCCATGAACATCATTGTTTGTATAATGATTTTATATATATGCATACACACATATAATGACTGATTATTTAAGTAAATAGTCATGAGAACTGAAGAAAAAGAAGAATACACAGTCCTCAAGGACGAAAACCAAGAGTCAATAGATACAGCCTAATATGTAAATCAAGGAAGAATATTCTTATCATTTAGAAAACTATATGCAAGCAACCATTTTATAAAATATTTTAATACTACAAGGATCAAAAAAGTACTGAAGGGTGAAGCCTAGGAGAAGGTAAAGAGGGAGGTTCTAGAAACTTTCATTTTTAATTTTTTGGTAGTACACAGTTTTAGTTTTACTAAACTGAAAATAGCTTTAAAAGTGTAGGACAGACAATGTTGTAACAGTATGAAAACGAGTGTGATCATTATTTGGACATAATTTTAAGGTAGGTAAAATGTGAAAACAAATACCTATCACTAAAGAAATAGCAAGCATCTTTTTGCAACCAGAAATTGGAGCTCTATTAATTTATATCAAGAAAAAATGGAATTTGGACCCGAGGACAATATCAGCTTCACAGATAGAAATGGATAACAGGCCTCCCCAGGTGTCTTACTCCATTCTGGCTGGCCTAACAAAATGTCATGAGCTGGAAATATTTAAACCATAAAAACTGAAAATTTCTCAAAAATCTGTAGACCAGGAATTCCAACATCAGGATAGTACTAGAGAGATCTGAAGATGAACATTTGAAGTTAAAAAAGAGCAGGGGAAATTAAATAGCCCAATGCTCACACACTTCTGTATTACCAGTCTATATAGTTAGATTGTTCTCCCTTGAGACAGATTTCAGTCTCATACTCATCTCCAATCAGAGTTTCCTGTGCAGAAGCATACGTCTATAATAAAGACAAAGATACAGTTTCTTCAGATTCTTTACATTTGAGTGCTGTTTTGACAGTATGTAGAATTTGCACCTGCACTATTTTTCCTCATGATGTAGAAGATCTGTCAACCTGTGCGCTTCTTGAGTTTCCTGCTCCCCTCCTCTCTGTCCTGTTCCTGTTTCTCTCTGTACTTCTCCATTATCCATGGCTACATATTTTATTAGGATGCTTCTTCCTTCCTTGTACATTTGTTTTCTTAAAAATTGTTTCTTATTATTTTTAGATTATAATTACATTTCCCCTCCCCTTTCCCCCCTCCAAACTCTCTCACATACTTATCCTCTCTCTTCTTTAAATTCATGACCTCTTTTATCCACTGTTATTGAATGCATATATATCTCTCTATATAACCTACTAGATATATATAATGTGAATTGTAGGTATGTTTTCAGGCCTGGTCATTTGGCACTGGTCAGCTAACTGTTGTTCCCTTCCCTGAAGAAGGCTACTTCTCATTCTCCCATCTTTTCTCAGTTGCCTGCAGTTCTTTGAAGCCTTATTGGATTTTCTCTGTATACCTTGGCATGTCCATTGGTCTCATCCATGTTTGGTTCATATTTGGGAAATCATTTCATGTATATAGCTTCAGACATTACCAAGAGACATATTTTCCACTAATTGTTACTATGAATAATTTATTTTAGCAATAATAATTTTAGTTTGCAGAAGTTCTTTCTGGTTGTTCTTATATACCACATTAAACTCTTACAAGAACCACTGAAATACAATGGTTAGGAAAGAAGGCTTTAACCAAGCTCTTCAGTACAAATCCTTGCTCTCTATTTATTTGCGTGACCTTCAACATCTTTTCTATAAAATGGGAATGACAGGAATGTTTACATGCATGGTGTTGTTATAAAAATTAAATAAATCACTCCTAACATTACAAACCAAATACCGGACCTGAAATCGAGACTAGATAGTAACTACAGAAATAGATAAGAATGTCCTCTTGTAATTAATTTTTGCTACTTTCTTTAATTCTTTCAGATTTTTTTCTTTTTTATGTTGATTTTTAGGTTTTATTTTCAAGGCTAGCATAACATGTCTATCTCTTGGTGACCATTGATACATAACTAAATCAGAGCATGGAAAATCCAACATGAAATGAAATGATATGAAATGTTGCTCTATGAAAATAGTATATGATAGTGTCAGTTGCCACTCTGACAGAATCTACAACCATCTGGGCAAAGGACTTTGGGCATGCTTGTGGAAGATTACCTTGATTATGATAATTGGTTTGTGAAGACTCAGGTTAATTATGGGTCCTACCATTTATACAGCTTGCTTGGTAATGGCAATGAGTACTAACTAGTTTGCTACATTGATTTCTTCTGACTGGATGTGATGTGAGCAGCTGGGTCAAACTCCTGCAGCCTAGACTTTCCTCACTGTGATGGAGTATAGAATTGTGAGCTAAAATAAACCCATGCTTCCTTAAGTTAATTCATTCTGAATGTTTTATCATAGCAATCAACAATAAGAAGACGGCATACTTGCCATGTGGTCAGGCGTCAAATACCCTGCTATAAGAAAAAGGTTGTCAGTTTCTGGGATTCTTTTGACATCTGACAAGTTCTGCTGAAACTAGTCATCCTGCTGGGGCTGTGGAAAGGAAAGCATCTCACTCAAGGCTTCACAAATGTCATTGCTCTCAGGGACTCTGAGGTCTGGGCTGATTCATTCATTGCATTGCAACCTCCTTACTTTAGTTTCGGTTCCATCTCTGTGATGACACACCTTTACCAGAGCAACAGTATGTGTAGATGGGGAGGAGACTCAGGAGCTAAGAGTGCTTTTTGGGATCTCAGAGGGTCTGAGATAAGGGTCCCAGTACCTGTGTCTAGTGGCTCAAACTACCTGTAACTCCAGTCCTAGAAAATCCAGAATCTTTTGAACCCTAGAGATACTGGTATACACAGGGCATACACTCACATGCAAATACATGTATTTTAACAAATAAAATAGATGTTTTCAAAGTATCTGTGGGGAGAAAGAGGTTTATCTGGCTTGCAATTTCAGGTAATAGTCCATCATTGGAAGGTAGGGAGTTGAGCAGACATTCATATCACATCCACAGTCAAGGGAGGAGAGATCGACTGTACCCGTGCATTCTTTCCACTGTTGGCTACACAGCTGATGTTCACCTCTTACATAGTCTAGAGCCCTGCTCACTAAACAATGTTGCCTCCCACAATGAGATGGCTCTTCCCACGTTCCATTACCAACAAAGCCCCTCACAGGCATGCCTATAGGCCAACTTGATGTAGGTGATTTCTCAATGCAATTCCTTTTGGAGATGATTCTCAGTTGTATTAAGTTGACAGATAAAACCAACCAGTACAGGCCTCTAGCATCAATCAGTCCCTGCCACTTTCTTCAGCTTTTAGACACTTTCTATTGTCCTGAGTACTAAATGAATTGTTTTGTTTTCTCTCATTTTTTTTAATTTGATCAGATACTTCTTTTCTACTGTCTCATTTCCAAATTGTTTTGTGGCTATATATATTTAATAAAATTAGTTTGGAATATCAGAACCAACCACAAAACTAAGCCAAGTCAGGGAGGGTTGACCCACACCTTTAATCCTGGCTTTAGGAATTCGGAAAGAGGAAGTTAAGACAGCTGAGTGGAGCAAGAGAGGGGAGTTTTCCAGTTTTTCCAGGCACTTCCTTTTCCTCTGAGGACTCAGAGGCTTTCAGCTGGAGGATTCCTGGTGACAGGCCTGAGGAGTTGGCTGGGTGACTGTGGTTTGTTTCTGCTAACCCAGCTTTTCCCAAATATCTGGCTCTGGGTTTTCATTATATACTAACTAGAGTTTGTGCAATATTGCTTTGTCTTTTTTTTTGATTGCAACTTTTTGATAAAGTGTGTAATCGATACATTATGGAATTCACCATATTTGCAGCAGGAAAGAGTTGATTAGCTTATGGTCTCAGAGTTTTCCATTGTTTTGTGCTTCTAGTGACACAGGACATCATGCTTGGATTATACCCCATAGTAAGCTTATTTACTTCACGGCAGTCAAGAACCAAAGACACAAAGGAAAACATACAATCCTAATCTTCCTTTCAAGAACACACTCCCAATAACCTCACTTCCCTTCTGATAGCCTCGTCTTTTTAAAGCTTCCCCACCTACCAACACCATGACAGAATGGGCCCAAAGTGTCAACTTAGGAACGACTAAAAAACATTTGAGATCAACTGTCTATCGGTAAACAGAATCTCATTTTGGCAAGTCTGTGTCATCACATGTGTGTTATTAGTCACAGGCATCTTTACTCTGCCTTTTGAAACATTATCTTATTAGCTAAGCTCCCAACTCTAGGGAATACATAGCTAATTACAGAACATGATTCCTATCATTACCACTTCTACCCTATCATTTTCAAAACTGACATGATGATACAGCTACAGGTATGACTCAGTAGGAAAGAAGAGGACCCAAGGGTAAAGTTTTTCCTGCGAAAGCCATTCTCATATGCTAGCTTTTGGCATGCACATGCTCATATGCTTCTCATTACACTGAAAAGAGCATCTTCTGGAAGGCCTTGCTTCTTTCTCACAGAGTAAGAAACCTGAAAACTCACAAAAAATTGTAAAATAATTTTTAAGATAATAATATAATTCAGCATCTCCAAAATCATAGCTCATCAAGCTGAAAGCAGTGACAGAGAAACTTAACTGCATTTTAGGAAAACACACCCCCTTTAAGACAACCACAGTCTACAGGTACTGTACCTGGCAGGTGCTATTTAAATCCCCTGCTAAATCACACTTTGTTCCTCAGAATCTCAAGGGGAAGGTAGGTTACGCTGATCGATAGAGTGTGATTTCCTGTCTACCTTCTGAAGAAGAAAATGTAATTAGTAAATTATTGCTGAAGAGATACATCTCTACTTCCTTTCCTTAGAAAAGCAATTCTTAAACAGGAAGATAAAGATCATTTTTATCTTTTTTCTTTGTTCATCAGAGATTTATGACAATTTTATGAATGTTCAGAATATTTTTTCAGACCTTATCACTTGAGAGTATACTACAGTTGTAAAAACTGTATATAATTCTATAAGTCATTTATGAAGAAGATCTCTATCATCATTGTGCCCCCTCTCTTACTAAATATAATTATAAAGCTAAATGCTTATGTGTTTGGTTCAATAAGCAACAAAGGAACATAATAGAATTTTGAATATTTTTAGTGTAAAACTATTCATTGCAGCAAATCATTTTTGTCATTTCATATATATGAGCAAGCTTTGTTTAATTAGAATTTCTATTTTGCCTTTTATCATGAAGAGTTACGCAAAAGGTCTTAAAAATGAGTATATTAAACATAGTTACACATTGCCCTTGCTGACACACAAAATTAGGATTTCACATGAAATATAAAGCCACAGTGAAGCTCAGCCACTCAGAAACCCTCTAGAGTTCCTTTTCTAAAGCACTTATATTTGTCATTTATCGAAAGGCATATTCAGATGATCATTTACAGATTTTATTATTACATTATGTGCAACTCAATTATGTTTCTCTCTCATGAAAACTTTTCCTTAAAAGCTACATTTTAGGGAAATGAAAGTGAAGTTTAATCTTCACTGTCACCTGAGCAGTGTGATGAGTCAATCAGTCAAGTTAACAGTTATACCTAGAATCCAAGACAAATAATGGATTTTTAGATAGAAAGAAAGAAAGAAGAGAAAAGAAAGGAAATCAGGTTATAGAGGAATCAGATTCTTTGTTTTTGTTTCATTTTTAGGATGGAGAATTCTGACCACCTTAAGTGCCCTTACAGTGAGCTATGTACTTAGACAATTAGTCCTCTGTAAAGAAAGCTTGGCTGGGAATTCAGCTTCTCCTGTGGACTCATCCATGGAGGTCTTCTGAGGTGATGGATTTTGTAGAACTAATGTAGGTTTGAGATCAGACATGTTGTGTGAATTGGGGACCGATGTATGCTCTCTGGATCTAACTCTTCTTATTAGACAAGTAACAAGCTATTTCCTTGTGAAATTCATGTTGGGATTAAATCACATAGTATGCACAAAATTTCTGATGTAGAGAATGCTTTAGTAAATTTGTATTTCATTCTCTGCAGCAGTACAAATCATGACATGCCTATTACATGGGCCCAGGTCTTCTAGGATGTGGTTACGAGGTCACATACGTTCCTGGATATGTGTCCCACCTGTCTCCCAAAGCCAGAGTGTGTATCTGTGCTGATAACCTGCTCTTCTCCTACTGTCACATGCTGACATGATATTTGACTTCACTGTTTATTCCCAGCCAGGGGAAATTTGTACAAGGGAAGTCAGTTCTGCTTTTGCTTACATTTCATGTTAACATTTAATTGTGAGTTTGCAATTGAATTTAGACTCCTTATTACTGTCCTCCCTTTCCTGAAGTGACCCTATAGATTTCTCTTTGTGTGCACAGACAACCATTTTCTTCTCCCTCATCTTGGCCATTTACTTAAGGTTGGAATGCTTTTCTTTTTGCTTTGGACATGTCTCGCTCCTGGTTTTCAGTAAGATGGTGTTTTGTTTGTTGCCTCCACATGACCTTCTTAAGGCACTTGCATGTCGATGCTTCATAGTTCTTGTTTTATTGGTTATTTTAGATGCCTGGGAGGCTGAATCTAGGCCTATTATTTGCTCTGTCATTCAGTATGGTGCAGGTGCTGGTACAGGAAGTGTTCATTGAATGACTTTGTAAACTCATCTCCACAGGTGTGCACACCATCTTCTTAGACTGACAAGTATCATAATGAACACCTTGCAGCCATAGGCCTCCAGAGAGAAAAGGATGTGGCAAGGAGAACCAACACTGAATGCAGTGTTAAAAGAAATACTGGAAAAAATGTTGAAACACAGACTAGGAACCATTTGGAAACCTACTTTCTGTTTTATGGAAAAATCCATAACATATATTCATATACCTTCCTAATGATGATAATGATCTGTTATTGATTTATATAACTTTCTCTCTCCCTGGGCTTCAATACCTTTTGACATGTAGCACTTTACTCTAACAGCCTTCCTGTGAAGTACTTATTTTGATTTTATGCTTATGGGACCCTGACAACTTGAATTTCCCTTTCTTTGAGTCAGCTCCTGATTCCAGAACTTCTGATTGTGAGCCATGAGATCTCTTACAAACTATTCATAGGAATAAAATTGCTTCTTTCCCAGTAATAGAAGTTATACGTCCCATCTCTAGGACAAAATGTCACTAACATATCTGAGTCATGTCTTAAACCTTCAGGCTCTCTTCCATGGACATGATGCTTTGGAAAAGTGATCCTTCCTTTTCAAAAGAGAAAAGTACACGGTGAAAAGAACACAGAAGGAAGCACAGACTGTTGGATTTTTAGTTCAACAACTATTCAGTGCTTATGTCATATTATTTACATAGAACCAGCTTCTTGATTGCATCCACTCAGGGTCATCTTTGCTAGAGATCATAATGTGTACAAATTCCCTTCAGTAATGACAATTTGGACTTGATACAAAGTTGGAGAATGCAGGAGGCTCTTGCTGAATTCCAAGCCTTTCTTATATCTCTTATTGTGAGATCCCTAAGCAGAAACCCTAATTACAGGAATAAGATATTTCCTCTGGTATTGTCTGACAGGCTTGTTATGTCCAAAATTTTTGAGAGAGGGCCTTACTTTATTTATGTAAAATACACTGACTGTCCACATTTGCCTTAATACTTCACTAGGATTCCAGCAATAGGAAGATGTGTGCATTGCATTCTAAGAGCTAGGCATTAGTGGGAAGCCAGGCTATTGACACAGTGAAGGGCAATGCACTCTGTGCACATAGTAAAGAACAGAGGAAAGCTTCTGTTTAAAAAGGTAAGGAAATGTTTCACTTACGAGGAAATGTGTGAGGAAATAATAAACAAAATAAGAATTTGCCACATACCTGGAGATGAAAGAAAAGAAGCCAGCATTTGAACAATGAACAAAGAGACTACAAAAGAATCAGAATTAAGAGGGGCACGCATAGTCTGGGAAAGGAAAGCAATTTTCTACAGAAAATGTGTGTTTAAGAAGAATAAAAATGATAATTAAGACAAGGTTATAATAATATAGGTTGAGACTGCCATACAACATGACTGGTATACTTTGTGTGTGTGTGTGTGTGTGTGTGTGTGTGTGTGTGTGTGTGTGTGTGTGTGCCAGAAGGACCTGCACAATGGGATAGCTAACGAGGAACATATAGACCTAGATGTCCATGTGAGGACAAATGATAAAGCTAGAGTTAGGTCACCATGAATCATGCTGTGTTGGACATTTAGAAGCTGGAAATTACATGGAAGTATGGGAATTCTTTGAAATATGGAGTAATCTGGACAACATCTTGATTTTGAACTTCTTGCTTACAGAAGTTGTGAGACAATATTAGCCATTATTTAAAGCACATTAGTGTGTTCTCTTTTGCTATGGTGGCGCTAAGAAACTGATAAGATGGACTAAATAGTGTAATTGTGAAAACATATGGAATATACATCTGAGTAGGGTGGGAGTAGGGGTATTGAATTGTTTCAGCGAAAGCAGGAGAGGGACACAGTCATAATAGTGTGATAGACACAGCAAGGCTTTGGGTGAATGTAGAACATAAAACAGGGAGGAAGCAGGTACCTCACCTCCAATTTATAAAATTTGCAATTTTTATTGATTACTATGCTTCCCTAGCACCTCTTCATCTGCAAAATAAGCAAGCAAAGAAGGGTAAAATTCCTTTTTCTACATGTAGTCTAAAATGCCATCTCCAAGTTCTTCTGTCTATATATTTCATGAATAAAGAAAAGAAATGCATTGAAATTAAGTCTTTCTAGAGTACCTTATTTAGTGATGGAAATGTCACAATGAAAAATGAGAGCACTGGTACTATGATATAGACATTAAAATTATTTTGATATTGATATTTTGAGTCTGATAAAAATAATTCAGTTGAGACCTCATAAGCATGACAAAATTAACCTTCCAGTAGAAAATCATTTGAGTTCCCAGAATTGTTTTTCTTGATATTTATCCTAATTGAAGAAAATGATTTATATACATATCTAGAAATGTCTATTCCTATGCAAGCAAAAAAGGCCAAGAAGCATGATATAACTAGGATCAATATGAAGAACACCAGATTGGGTTCCGCCACCGGGACCTGTGCTCTCTGCGGCGTCCCAGTGCACTCTGGAGCAGGGGCAGCTGAACTCTGCACCTGGCCACACCCACAGCTCCTGCTGCTGCTGAGGGTATCTGCAAGGATCCCTACCGCGACCCCGAACTGAGTGAACTGAGCAAACTAACTGCAGGGGTCTCTGAGGGGCGGATTCGAACCCTGAC
>PVIH01009652.1:27234-80984 GCA_004025045.1 Sigmodon hispidus | reverse complement strand
TAACCCTTAAGGAAATTGAAGCTGTCATTAAAAACCTCCCCAAAAATAAAAGCCCTGGCCCAGATGGTTTCAGTGCTGAATTCTACCAGACATTCAAAGAAGAATTACTACCATTACTCCTCAAACTATTTCACACAGTAGAAACTGAAGGAATATTGCCAAATTCCTTTTATGAGGCCACAATCACCCTAATACCCAAACCACTCAAAGACACAACAAAGAAGGAGAATTACAGACCAATTTCCCTCATGAATATTGATGCGAAAATTCTCAACAAAATTTTGGCAAACCTTATACAACAATGCATAAAAGATATCATCCACCATGATCAAGTAGGCTTCATCCCAGAAATGCAAGGCTGGTTCAACATATGAAAAACTGTAAATGTTATCCATCATATTAACAAACTAAAGGAACAAAACCACATGATCATATCCTTAGATGCTGAAAAAGTCTTTGACAAAATCCAACACTCCTTTATGATTAAAGCCCTGGAGAGATCAGGAATACAGGGAGAATACCTAAATATAATTAAGGCGATTTACAAGAAACCGACAGCCAGTATCAAACTTAATGGAGGAAAAACTCAAAGAAATCCCACTAAAGTCAGGAACTAGACAAGGATTTCCTCTGTCCCCTTATCTATTCAATATAGTTCTCGAAGTTTTAGCTAAAGCAATAAGGGAACAAAAAGAGATTAAAGGCATACAAATTGGAAAAGAAGAAGTGAAGCTATCTCTATTTGCAGATGATATGATTGTATACATAAGTGACCCTCAAAATTCTTCCAAAGAACTGCTACATCTGATAAACACCTCCAGCAATGTAGCAGGACACAAGATAAACTCAAAGAAATCAGTAGCCCTTCTATACGCTAAAGATAGAAGAGTTGAAAAAGACATAAGGGAAACATTACCCTTCATTTTAGCTGCAAATAGTATTAAATACCTTGGAGTTACTATAACCAAAGAAGTAACAGACCTATTTGACAAAAATTTTAAATCATTGAAGAAAGAAATTGAAGAGGATATAAGAAAATGGAAAGCTCTCCCATGTTCCTGGATTGGTAGGATCAACATAGTAAAAATGGCAATTCTACCAAAGGCAATCTACAGATTCAATGCACTGCCTATCAAAATCCCAACACAATATTTTTTGGACCTTGAAAGAACAATACTCAATTTCATTTGGTATAACAGGAAAGCCAGGATTGCCAAAATAATTTTACTCAACAAAAGAACCTCAGGAGGTATTACCATCCCTGACTTCAAGCTATACTATAGAGCTACCGTAATAAAAACAGCCTGTTACTGTCATAAAAACAGACTTGTAGACCAATGGAATAGAATTGAGGATCCAGACATTAACCCAAAAACCTTTGTACACCTGATTTTTGACAAAGAGGCCCAAAACATTCAATGGAAAAAAGATAGTATATTTAACAAATGGTGTTAGCATAACTGGAAGGAAGTGTGTAGAAAAATGCAAATAGATCCGAGCCTGTCACCCTACACAAAACTCAAATCCAAGTGGATCAAAGACTTCAACTTAACCCCAACCACTTTGAACTTGTTAGAAAAGAAAGTTGGAAATACACTTCTACAAATTGGCACAGGCCACCACTTCCTAAATATAACACCAGTGGCACAGGCACTAAGACCAACAATCAATAAGTGGGATCTCCTGTAGCTGGGAAGCTTCTGCAAAGCCAAGGACACTGTCAATAGGACAAAACGCCAGCCTAGAGAATGGGAAAAGATTTTCACCAACCCTACAAGTGACAGAGGACTGATCTCTAAGGTATATAAAGAGCTCAAGAATTTAGATTCCAAAACCTTGAATAACCCTATGAAAAAATAGGGTTCAGATCTAAAAAGGGAATTCTCAGCAGAGGAACTACGAATGGCTGAAAGGCACCTGAAAAAGTGCTCTTCATCTTTAGCCATCAGAGAAATGCAAATCAAAACAACTTTTAGATACCACCTAACACCTGTTAGATTGGCTAAGATAAATGGTACAGATGACAGCCTATGCTGGAGAGGATGCAGAGCAAGGGGAACACTCCTCCATTGTTGGTGGGATTGTAAGCTTGTTCAGCTACTTTGGAATACACTATGGAGGTTTCTCAGAAATTTGAGAATCAATCTCCCCAAGGACCCAGCAATACCACTTCTGGGTGTGTACCCTAAAGATTCACATTCACACTCCAAAGGTATTAGCTCAACTATGTTCATAGCAGCATTATTTGTAATAGCAAGAACCTGGAAACAACCTAGATGTCCCTCAACTGAAGAATGGATTAACAAACTGTGGTACATCTACACAATGGAATACTACTCAGCAGTAAGAAAAAATGATATCCTGAAATTCACAGGCAAATGGATGGATTTGGAGAATATCCTCCTGAGTGAAGTATCACAAACTCAGAGAGATAAGCAGGGGATGTACTTACTCACTAGTGGTCTCTAAACAAACAAACAAGAAAAAAAAGCCAAACATGCCCAAGCAGCAAACCACAACCACTGAACAGCTTGGGATCAGAAACACCCTGGACTGACCCTTCAAACCCCAGTCCATCTATAGGAACACCTGACTCACTCTTGAGGGAGGGTGGACAAAACTGGATTTGGCAGGGAGTGAAGACTGATCCAAGCATTATTGGGCCAGTGTGACCATAGGAGTGTCTGCTCCCTGCCCAGGGAGGGGATGGGGAGTTGCAGAGAAGAAAAATGATCAAATGTGATGGGAGGGGGAAGAGTCCTTCAATAAGGATATACAGGGATGGAAAAAAAAATCAGAGGGAAACCTGAACACAAAGAAAATATATGTGTAGTAATCTTATTTGCATTTCCACCCTTGATAAGCCATGCTTATGATTATTATCCTCTGTACAGTTATTGTTAACTCTTCGGCATTTTTAAATTATTTTTACTGTTTTTTTGATAAATACAAAATAAAGAAAAAAAAAGAGTGGTCTATTTGCCTTATACTTCCACATCATTCTCTGTCATCATAAAGAGCTAAGACAGAGACTGTAGAAGGAAACAATATAGAAGCTAATGCAGAAGTCGTGGAAGGATTCTACTTAATTCATGCTGATCACAGCTTGCTCAGCCTACTTTTTGTGGAACCCAATATCATCAGCCAAGTGATGATCTAACCCATAACAGACAGGACCTCTCCCCATCGATCACAAATTAAGAAAATGTCCTAGAGTGTAGCCTTCACTCTGACTGTCTAGAGTTATTTTCTTAACTGTGGCTGTCTCTTCTCAAATGACTTTAGCCTGTGTCAAGTTGATATAAAAATATCTAACACAATATCTAGCTATAAAAATTTTAATATAATTCTTTTACATATATTTCTTAGAGATTTTTTCTTTCAATATTTAACTTTCTCTTATGTTTCACAATTATTTCTTGGACTGTGGATGTCATCCACTGTTAATTTGCATACTGGCCTAGCATGTGTGGGTTCGTGAGTTTAATATTCACAGCTTTCATAGTATTTTTTCAGTAATTTAATATTCAGTATTTGAGTCTCCACTATTGGTGTTACTATCTCTGCTGTTGTTTAGTATGTAAACTTACTATGATAAAAACTGCAACTGGTAGGTACAGATAGCAGGTTCCATAAACAATAATATAATGATAATTAGTTACTAAATCTTGACATAAATCCAGAGTGAAACAATGTTAAAGCTATGTTAACTGTTCTCTATATTATGTAGATTTAAGTGTCCATTGAATTTAAGGTGCTTGAGAATTCTGTATCAAATACTCTATCAAATGTTGTTTATAGATAAGGGATTGCAACATGAAATGACCTACTGACAGATTATCCATGACAGTTTCTGCCTAATATTAGGAACCTGTCATTACATTAACCCAAAATGATAAGAACCACATCCTAACAATTTTATTATGAAGCTTTACTGCCATTTCAAACAATTATCCTTATGATGATATATGATTGATGAATTTTTAGAATTGTAGATATGTTATCTAAACACTGGGAAACAGGTGCCTACATAAACTTGATATTCTGTCATGAACCAGACATTATCTGGTATAACTACAGAGAAATAAGGTACCTTTGTTCAAAAGTCAAAAGTAGATATAAAGTTGGCTATAGGCCAACTTGTGTTCTAGCATGATTAATTGGTACTTACTTACTTATAACAAGTGTTTCTTCTACTTAAAATGATTTACTTTCTTGTTATTGGTAGATATTAATGTATACATCAATTTGAAAGATGCATCAGAATATAAGTGTGGATTATAATTTTCTTTCTTAATTATAAGAAGGTTCCAGAAGGCAAAGTAAAATAAGAAATTTCTGTGGTGATCACAAAATTGAGATGAAAACATATCTTTAGAACTATAGTTGGTGCGGGGGTATAGCTCAGTGGTAGAGCATTTGACTGCAGAACTATAGTTATTTATTTATTTTATTTGATGTATCTGAATGCCTTTGCCTGCATATAGATATATACATATATATAGGCATGATGTGTGCCTATCTCATATAGATGGATGCCAAATATGGTATCAGATTCCCTGGAAATAGAGTTGCATATAAATATATGTGTATATGTACATACATATGGGCATATGTTTTATGTGTGTTGTGTATACAAATGTATATGTGTATGTGTTTAAATATGTACATAACCAAAAAGTCTATCTCTGTCTGCCACTGAAGAATGAATTAACAAACTGTGGTACATCTACACAATGGAGTACTACTCAGCAGTAAGAAAAAAATGATATCCTAAAATTTGCAGGCAAATGGAAGGATTTGGAGAATATCCTACTGAGTGAGGTATCACAAACCCTGAAAGATAAGCAGGGGATGTTCTCACTCATTAGTGGACTCTAAACAAACAAACAAACAAACAAACAAGAAAAAAGCAAAGCATGCACAAGCTGCAAACCACAACCACTGAACAGCTTGGGATCAGAAACACCTTGGACTGACTCCTTGGATCCCACTCCCCTTAGAGGAACACCTGACTCAGTATTGAGGTTGGGGGAAAAAAACTGGATCTGCCAGGAGTGGAGACTGAAATAAGCAATATTGGGACAGTGGGACCATGGGACTGTCTGCTGCCTGCCCAGGGAGGGGATGGGGAGTTGTGGAGAAGAAAGAATGACCTGATGTGGTGGGAGGGGAAAAGGACCTTGAATAAGGATATACAAGGATAGAAAGTGTGACTTCTTTGTTCATAATAATAAAATAAAATAATAAAATAAAAAATAAATAAATGAATATGTACATATATATGACAAAAACCAAGAAGAAATTTTATGTATGTATATGAAAGCAATGTGCTCTTTAAAAACCTTGATGAGGTAACAGTTAATACCTAAATGTTAAAAAATGGTATATAGCAAAATGTTATGTAAGCTACTGACAAATTTAAAGGCTTTGAACCATAGAAATGTGGTCATGATAAACTTTGGCTGTCAGGGTCCCCCCAGCTAAGGGAACTGGCATGGCCACCCTGCCTCCAACTGCTCAAACAAAGAAGGATTGAAGACTTCAAATTCAGTCCCCTGCCCAGAGCAGAGGTAGAGATTGAGCAGACATTTTCTCAGAGGTGACAGGAGACACACAAACCCGAGTGCCACAACTGATCAGGAGCCACCTAAACGTGAACCACTGAAGCCATGGGTGGATGCCAGTGCAAAAATTTACATAATAATATAAAGAACAACAAGGTAGCTCCAGAAGAAAGTTGCAATCCTAGAACTGCAAGATCTGAACTGAGCAAAGAAGAAGAAACAGAAGGAAGCAACACCAAAAATTCCTTTATGATGATCATTGAAGCTCTCAAAGAAGATATGAAAAATAGCCTTAAAGAAATAGAAGAGACTGCAGTGGCAGCAGCGAGAAAAGCTTTAAGTGGCCCAGGTGCTGCTGTCTCTGACACTTGGGAAGGGAGCAAGGTAGTCCAGCGCAGGGACTTCCTGGATGCTTTCTTCTCCTGCCCCCGGCTTTCGGCTTTCCTAGTCTTGGCCTCAGACTCCTCCTGGCTTTGCTCTCACCAACACTCATTTGGCTGCTTGCCTGCTGATCATCCTTCACTCCAGGCTCAGAGCGGCGGAGGCAAGTCTTGTGTCCGATTTGGGCACGTGAGTGCTGCAAACCCAGACAGTGGGCAGATATGAAGTCCTCTCACAAAAAAAGCAGCTGCGAGAAAAGTTGTTGGCCACCACATTGCCTCTACAACCATCAAGAAGAAAAAGGCTTCTGAGAAGAAGCAGAGGCGCAGACTTTCCTCCAGGTCCCGAAGAACATCGTGGGTTGCCGAATTTCCCATGGGTGGAAGGAAGGAGATGAGCAGATCACCCAATGGAAGGGAACGGTTCTGGATCAGGTGCATTTAAACCCCTCTATGTATCTGGTGAAATACGACGGTACTGACTCTGTCTATAGACTGGAACTTCACAGAGATGAATGGATTTTAAAGCTTAAAATCCTTCCTGATAAGGTGTCATTTTCTCAAGTCAGCAATGCGTACCTTGCTAATACCATAATTAGCAAGGCAGTAGAGCACTTATTTGAGGGTGAGCATGGTTCTAAGGATGAATGGAGGGGAATGGTTCTGGCCCAAGTGTCTATCATGAATGCCTGGTTTTACATTACTTATGAGAAAGATCCTGTCCTGTACATGTACCAGCTTCTTGATGATTATAAAGATGGTGAGCTCCATATCATGCTAGAGTCCAATACATCTCCTCCAGCAGACAGGGAGCCAGAAGGAGTTGTAGATGGCCTGAAAGGTAAACATGTGGAATATAGCAAAGAAGATGACTCCAAGAGGACAGGCAAGGTCATTCACCAAGTGAAAGCCAAGCCCTCTGTGTACTTCATCAAGTTTGATGATGATTTCTATATCTATATCTATGATTTAGTGAAAAAGAACTGTTAGGGTCAAGTTTTGGTAGTGTGAGGAGGCAAATGTGTAATTTGTAGATGTGCAAAATATGTTAATTTCTCAGTGTATTAGAAGCCTGAGGGTTCCTGATAATTCAGAATCTTTGTCAGCATAACTGTTGTTTTCTTCTGAAAAATAGTAATCTGTGGATATGACCTGTTGTATGTAAACTCTGCCTTTGTAAGGGATGAGTATGTTTGATGGATGGGACATGAAAGAACAGTTGTCAATTTAACCTGTGAATAAAGTACCATTATTAATAAAAAAAATTGAAAGAAATAGAAGAAAATACAAATTAAAAATTGGAAGAGATGAACAAATCTATGAAAGGAAACCAAGAAAAAGTAAACCAAAAAATGAAAGTAACATGCCAGGAACAAAAACTGAAATAGAAGCAATAAAAAAGGCACAAAATGAGGCAAAGATGGAAATAGAAAACCTGAAGAAAAAAGCTGGAACCACAGATACAAGCATAACAAACAGAGTTCAAGAAATGGAAGATAGGATCTCTGAAGTGGAAGACTCAGTAGCTCAAATATCAGTAAAAGAAAATACTAAAACCAAAAAAAGCCATAACTCAAAATGTTAAGGAAATCTGAGACACCATGAAAAGACCTAACTTGAGAATAATAGAAATAGAAGAAGGAGAAGAATACCAGCTCAAAGGCACAGATAATGTTTTCAATAAAGTCATAGAAGAAAAATTCCCTAACCTGTGGAAGGAAATGCCTATAAAGATACAAAAAGCTGGGGCTGGAGAGATGGCTCAGCGGTTAAGAGCACTGACTGCTCTTCCAGAGGACCGGTGTTCAATTCCCAGCATCCAAATGGCAGCTCACAACTGTCTATAGTTCCACTTCAAGGCAAACACCAAGGCAAATAAATAAAAATCTTTAAAAAAAAAAACTTTAAAAAAAAGATACAAAAAGCTTACAGAACATCAAATAGATATGACCCCCAAAAATGTCAGCTGCCACATTATAATCAAGCCACAAAACATACAGAACAAAGAAAAAATTTTAAGAGCTGCAAAAGAAAAGGGCCAACTTACATATAAAGGCAGACCCATCAGAATAACACCTGACTATTTAATGGAAATGATGAAAGCTAGAAGGGCTTAGTCAGAAGTTATACAGACCCTAAAAGAGCAGGGCTGCTAAACTAGAATACTATACTCTGCAAAATTATCAATCACCATAGATGGAGTAAACAAGATATTTCATGACAAAGTCAGACTGCAACAATATCTATCTA
The DNA here is from genome assembly GCA_004025045.1 of Sigmodon hispidus. NCBI lineage: Eukaryota > Metazoa > Chordata > Mammalia > Rodentia > Cricetidae > Sigmodon > Sigmodon hispidus. The sequence goes on along the minus strand of PVIH01009652.1, from coordinate 72,787 downwards.
CCAATCCGGTGCTACAGAGAGTATTCGAGAGTAAACTCCATCCTAAGGACCACAGATACACCCATGAAACCACAAACAATCAATAATTCCACAGAAGAATACTCCAGAGAAAGGAAATACAAACAAGTAACCATTAAAAATGGCAGGAAATATCAATCAATGTTCACTAATTTCCCTTAATATCAATGGACTCAACTCTCTTATAAAACGTCACACACTAACAAGATGGATACAACAACAGAAGCCATCCTTCTGTTGCCTACAAGAAACACACCTCAACCACAAAGACAGGCGCAGGCTTACAGTAAGGGTTGGGAAAAGATTTTCCAGTCAAATGGTCCTAAGAAACAAGTGGGGGTTGCAAACCTAATATCTTACAAAGTAGACTTTAAGCTAAAAGCAATTAAAAGGGACCAAGATGGTCATTACTTATTCATCACAGAAAAAATTGGTTAGGAGGAGATTTCAATCCTGAATGTTTATGCCCCTAATATAAGGGCACCTAACAATGGAAAAGAAACACTGCTAAATCTTGAATCCCACATTAATTCTTACACCCTAAAGGTGGGAGACTTCAATACAGACTCAACAGAGAAACAAGTAGTCTAAAAGAGGTTATGATGCAATTGGATTTAATAGATATCTACAGAAGTTTCCACCCAAATGCAAAGGAATATTCATATTTCTCAGCTCCTCATGGAACTTTCTCCAAAATTGACCACATAATTGGTCATAAAGCAAATATCAACAGATACAAAAAAAAATGGAAATAATCCCTTGTAACATATCAGACCACCAGGGCCTAAAGTTAGAGTTCAACAATATCAAAAATCAAAGAAAGTTTACAGACTCATGGAAACTAAACATCACCGTGCTGACCATCTCTGGATTAAGGAAGAAATTAAGAAAAAAAATCAAAGTCTTTCTAGAATTCAATGAAAATGAATCCACAACATATCCAAACGTGTGGGACACAACGAAAGCAATCTTAAGAGTAAAATTCATAGTGCTAGATGCCTACATGAAAAACCTAGAGTTGGTTCTTTCAGAAAGTCAACCAGATAGATAAGCCCTTAGCCAAACTAATCAAAAAACAGAGAGAGAGTGTTCAAATCAACAAAATCAGAAATGAAAAGGGTGATATAACAACAGACCCCAAGGAAATCCAGAGAACTATCAGATCATACTTTGAAAATCTATATTGCACAAAAATGGAAAACCTAGAAGAAATAGAAATTTTTCTGAACAGGTACCATCTACCAAAATTAACTGAAGATCAGATTAGTTACCTAAACAGGCCTATAACCCTTAAGGAAATTGAAGCTGTCATTAAAAGCCTCCCCCCCAAAAAAGCACTGGTCCAGATGGTTTCAGTGCTGAATTCTTCCAGACATTCAAAGAAGAATTACTACCGTTACTCCTCAAATTATTTCACACAGTAGAAACTGAAGGAATATTGCCAAATTCCTTTTATGAGGCCACAATTACCCTAATACCCAAGCCACTCAAAGACACAACAAAGAAGAAAAATTACAGACCATTTTCCCTCATGAATATTGATGCAAAAATTCTCAACAAAATTTTGGTAAACTGTATACAACCATGTAAAAAAATAATATCCACCACAACCAAGTAGGCTTCATCCCAGACATGCAGGGCTGGTTTAGCATATGAAAAACTGTAAACGTTATCCATCATATAAACAAACTAAAGGAATAAAACAACATGATCATATCCTTAGATGCAGAAAAGCCTTTGACAAAATCCAACACTCCTTTATGATTAAAGCCCTAGAGAGATCACGAAAATAGGGAGCATACCTAAATGTAATAAAGGCGATTTGCAAGGAGCAGACAGCCAGTATCAAACTTAATGGAGAAAAACTCAAAGCAATCCCACTAAAATCAGGATCTAGACAAGGATATCCTCTCTCCCCTTATCTATTCAATACAGTTCTTGAAGTTTTAGCTAAAGCAATAAGGGAACGAAAGAGATTAAGAGGATACAAATTGGAAATGAAGAAGTGAAGCTATCTCTATTTGCAGATGATATGATTGTATACATAAGTGACCCACAATATTCTTCCAAGAAACTGCTACAGCTGATAAACACCTTCAGCAACATAGCAGGATACAAGATTAACTTAAAGAAATCAGTAGCCCTTCTATACACTAAAGATAGAAGAGCTGAAATAGAAATAAGGGAAAAATTATCCTTCATAATAGCTGCAAATAGTATTAAATACCTTGGAGTTACTATAACCAAAGAAGTAACAGACCTATTTGACAAAAATTTTAAATCACTGAAGAAAGAAATTGAAGAGGATATCAGAAAATGGAAAGTTCTCCCATGTTCCTGGATTGGTAGGATCAACATAGTAAAAATGACAATTCTACAAAAGGCAATCTACAGATTCAATGCACTGCCCATCAAAATCTCAACACAATATCTTTTGGACCATGAAAGAACAATACTCAATTTCATTTGGAATAACAGGAAAGCTAGGATTGTCAAAACAATTTTACTCAACAAAAGAACCTCAGGAGGTATCACCATCCCTGACTTTAAGTTATACTATAGAGCTACAGTAATCAAAACAGCCTGGTACTGGCATAAAAACAGACTTGTGGATCAATGGAATAGAATTGAGGATCCAGACATTAACCCAAAAACCTATGAACACCTGATTTTTGACAAAGAGGCCCAAAATATTCAATGGAAAAAAGATAGTATATTTGACAAATGGTGTTGGCATAGCTGGATGGAAGTGTGTAGAAAAATGCAAATAGATCCGAGCCTGTCACCCTGCACAAAACTCAAATCCAAGTGGATCAAAGACCTCTACATAAACCCAGCCACTTTGAAGTTGATAGAAAAGCAAGTGGGAGATACACTTCTACGAATTGGCACAGGCGACCACTTCCTAAATATAACACCAGTGGCACAGAAAAACAGAAACCAACAATCAATAAGTGGGATCTCCTGAAGCTAAGAAGCTTCTGCAAAGCCAAGGACACTGTCAATAGGACAAAACTACAGCCTACAGAATGGGAAAAGATTTTCACCAACCCTACAAGTGATAGGGGACTGCTCTCTAAGATATATAAAGAGCTCAAGAATCTAGAGACCAAAATCTTCAACAACCCAATCAAAAAATGGGGTTCAGATCTAAAAAGGGAATTCTCAGCAGAAGAATTATGAATGGCTGAAAGGCACCTGAAAAAGTACTCATCATCTTTAGCCATCAGAGAAATGCAAATCAAAACAATTTTGAGATACCACCTGACACCTGTTAGATTGGCTAAGATAAAAGACACAGAGGACAGCCTATGCTGGAATGAATGAGGAGCAAGGGGAACACTCCTCCATTGTTGGTAGGAGTGTAAGCTTGTTCAACCATTTTGGCATGCAGTATGGTGGTTTCTCAGAAAACTGAGAATCAATCTCCCCAAGGACCTATCAATACCACTTCTGGGTGTATACCCTAAAGATGCACAGTCACACTCCAAAGGCATTAGCTCATCTATGTTCATAGCAGTGGTATTTGTAATAGCAAGAACCTGGAAACAACCTAGGTGTCCCTTAACTGAAGAATGGATTAACAAACTGTGGTACATTTGCACAATGCAGTACTACTCAGCAGTAAGAAAAAATGATATCCTAAAATTTGCAGGCAAATGGATGGACTTGGAGAATATCCTCCTGAGTGATATTCTCAGAAAGGTAAGCAGGGGATGTACTCATTCATTAGTGGACTCTAAACAAACAAACAAACAAATAAGAAAAACGCAAAACATGCCCAAGCTGCAAAAAAAAAAGAAAAAAAAAAGAAATGTGATCATGTCCTGCATACCAAAAAACACTAGAAACAACAACTACTTGATTTATATAGATCAAGATTTTATTTATCTTTCTATCTATCTATCTATCTATCTATCTATCTATCTATCTATTGATGTATTTTTTATTTATTATGTTTGGCGAAGACAATTGTGATTCTCTTTGTTCTAGGAGGATGTGTTTTTATTGTTCACACATAGCAACCATAAACATAATTCTGATCTATAAATTATCTGTACTTCAAATTATTTACAAGTAAACAGACATAGTAGATAAATCACTGTAAACTGTCTGTGTTACTGAGCTTTGACTATTCAGAGGCAGCTGGTTATTTTAAAAAATTAGTATGTCCTATTAAACATGGGCATGCTATCAAAATGAAATAGATCACTGTCAGTCCTATTTCTCCCTACAATGTATAAGATACATTCTGTATGAAATATCAGCTTACACCAATTTATTTTACCCACTATTATAAAAGAGAAATTAAAAATATATAATAAAATTTTGTCACTTTTCATAATTATACTCCATCAATCACTTATGAATATTTTTGTTTCTATTGGTACAAGTTTAGATTGTGTTATTCTATTCTATAAAGAATGTATTTTAATGAATATTATATATGCATATAATTTATAAACCAATAATTATAGAAGTAAATTGAGATATTTGAACCACATAAACATTTAATATTACATATTGATATCTAATACCAGACACTAAGTGTCCAGTGTCAGAGAGGACTTATTTTTAAGATTTTAAATATTTATTTTATTTCATGTTTATGAATATTGTTCATGCATGTATGTATGTGCACCATATGAGTTTAGATTAGTTAATGAATTCAAGGAGAACATAAGATACCCAGGACTGGTTTTCTGATGGTTTTGAACCACCATGTTCATGGTGGGATTTATGTAAGGGCAACAGGTGCTTTCAACCATGAAGTCATCTCTCCAGCCTCAGAGAGGATGTTTTAAGTTATAACAAATCATACATGTGCATCCCTCTATGTTAAACTGTTTATGTTCATGTGCAACTCTTGTAAATGTAATCATTTTGCATCATAGAGATGGATGGACTTATGTAATGATGTTCCAAAGCTCTGACCTGAACCCTGGCATTCAGATGTGACATTATTTGAATTTAGAGTCCATAGAGATATAGCCAAGTTGGAGACATTCATTCTGTATTATTACTTTTGTTGCTCTAATAAAATGTAGTGATAAAAAAGCAGAAGAGGAGAAATATTTATTGAACTTATATTTTCCAGACACATTGCATCATGGATTTGAGAGTTAGAAATATAAGCAACAGCAAGAAACAGCAATCCTGGAAGTTTTGTCTTGCTGGCTCTATACTACTCTCATGTTTACCAAGCATTTGTGCTGCTGCAAAAATGCTGGGACCTCCCACATAAATTAATATTCATGACAGTCCCCCACAAACATGTTCAGTCTGGATGAAGGCAGGGTGTGAAGTGGGTGGATATAAGAGCAGTGACAGAGAAATAAGACCTGGGACACTTCTTAGTTATGTTTTGTGAGAAATGAATATCTGAATATGGCTTGACCTACTTTAACAACCTGCATCTCTCCAAGCTTTATATATACACAAAATCTTTTCCTCATAGAATTTAATCACTAATTCCAAAGCCTTTTCACAGTACACAGTTGTTTTAAAGTCTTTCTTAATTTCATCTGCACATCAAAATAAAAAAACACAAAATTATCAAACATCAAACTTCATAAGAATTAACATTATAAAATTGATCTTCTTGACTCAATATCTTTTTTTCTTAAATTGATGATGTACAGCCTAACAGTTACAGAACTACTAGACAAGATGCTTCTATTGAAGTTTCACTAAATTAATAAAATAAGAAGTTATTTCCTACTACCTGTAATTTCTAGCATCTCTTACATTATTCTACTACTCTACTTATAATGAATATTTGATCTTTCTATAGAAATATGGCTCCTCAGTCCCTTGTTTAATTCCCTTGTTTTATATTTTTATTGTGAAAAAATCATATATATATGTATATATATATATTTATCCATGTATCCCTTTGTTCAAACTCCCTTCTCCCTCCTGCCCCTCCCAATCAGTCACTCTTCTTTCCATCTCCTTATCTCCTCCCCAGCAAGGGCAGGAGATCTCAAGGTCCCAAGGTGGCTTAGTTCAACATCCATTCTAGGCAGATCTTTGACATAAGACCACCATCATTTCCCTTGACCCCTGAAATACTTTGTTCTTTTCTTTATTCTTTCTACAATAAGGAAAATTGTAATCTGACAAGTCTGCTCAGGAATTCAGTCAATTCATTGAGCCAAAATGTTTCTTTTTGTGTCTTAGTCATAAATTGTTTCAATATGGTTTCTCTCTTTATTACAATCCTGCAGAGTGTGAAAAACATCAAGATTCCTAAAATTTCTTACATTTCCTCCAGAAGAGTACCAAGGCTGGTCATTAATTTTGTGATTAAAATACCTTCCTGTCCATGCTAGTTCTGTATTTATGATGCATAATGTGAAAAAGACTAATGTTTTAGTTATGGTTCATCAGCTTTTAAGATTTTTCTAAGTTTTTTAAATTTTTTTTCTAAATTCCATATCTCATGCTTATTAATATCACTTAATAAGTTCAATAGAAAACTCAATTTCTTTCATAGCTAATTCTTCTGGGGAATCACCTTAACTTTCATTTTTATTAACATCACCTTTTATAAGAATTGTTACATTATGTATCAGTTTTAGCCTTTGGTGAGTGGCCCTTAATAGCAAAGAGTTGAAACATTAAACCAGTCAAAGACGTGGATGAGTATTGTGCAGCAGAACCCAAACAAGGGCAGTGAAGGGCCAGTGTACATCATCCAAGCAGTGGAACACTGTCCAACAGGGCATCACCAGGTGTTCTCTCCACTGAATCTTCCTCCTTATCACTGTCAATAAGCAGTGGATTAGAAATGAAGATTCAGTTAGATTCAACATATTCTCACTTAATTGACAAAAGTTTAGACAACAGTTATTGAACAGAAAGGACATTAATGGAAATGTATCCTTTGCTGGAGAAAACACATTTCAAAAAGTAGTTTAACATATTATATATGACTTCAGAATATCTCCTCCTTTTTGTCCTTCTCATCCTCAACTTGTTCCACTGTTTGTTAAATTTATGCTCAACATAAAAATAACTCCAAATGGACCAAACACATTTCTGTAAAATCTAAAACTTTGATACTTGAGAAGACAAAATAGAGTATTCAACTACATATAGCTATGGGTGAGAACTTTCAAAATATTCCTCTGGTAGTTCAGAAAATAAGGTATTTTCTTGTTCTTATGTGAATTATAATTTCAGAACCTTTATTTTGTTTGTTCCTGCAGACAACCAGCCATTGTTTAGCAGATGATTTCAGGGATAGACAATAGTTAAAATAAAGGTATGAGAAAATGATTAGTTATCAGAATCATATTTTTTATTTAAATAATTTATTTGTCTCTGCATACTAAGACCAACAACTGACTCAAACCTAGACTAAGCTCTCATTTTTATGCTATAATATATGCAATATTTTCCATATCTATTTTAGTATACTAGTTACAGCTACTACTTAGTCATTAAGCATAATATCAGTAATGTATTAATGTATTTATTCATTCTTGAATATTGAAATGTAAGTATATGTTTATTTTGCCATCTATGGAAGCAATATGAAAAGTAACTACAAGGAAATTCGGTTTATCTTTAAATTTTCTTTTAAAAAATGTCACCGTGACATTGTGATAGAGTGCACTTATTCCTTCAACTAATGGATTTCACATATACGGATTGATGTGTCTGAAAGTGCACTAGGAAGGTAGATTTGTAACATTTTTCTTGGCTGTTGAGGATGATTTTATTTGTCACTAACATACTGTTTTATTGTGGTCAGTGTTGGAGGAGTGGAGGAAGAAACAAAAATTTGCATATAGAGACTTTCCATAGAAGTTGACATAGGCAGAAAGGTTGATAAAAAAGTAAAAACATTCATTCATTCATTCATTCATTCACCCATTCACATAGAGGATAATGAGTTTGCCAGGAGAGGTATTGAGACCTTGAGACCTCCTGCCTTTGCTGGGGAGGAGATAAAGAGATGTGGAGAAGAGAGAGTGACTGGAGGGGGTGGGAGGAGGAAGGGAGCTTGAACAAGGATATATACAGGTAAAAAATATGACTTTATTCATAATAAAAAATTCCAAACTGTTTGAAAGTTAATAAATATGCACACTTTATTTTATACATATTTTATTTTCTCAGTTTTCTACATACATCATAAAAATTGTATGATGTATCTAAAACGATATTATACATTTTGTTTATACATTATTCTTTTGTATGATTTTACAAACTATTTTCTTAATATGTTATGATTTAGTGTGCTCAATAATTTACTATCAAAATTCATCTTTTCTATTCTATATGGTGTTTTAGAGACCTTCAAACTGTTCATTAAGGGAAGTTTAAGTGTATTTGTTTGGCAACTTTTTCATTAATTATTACGAGAAAATTTTCTTAGTGATATATTGCAAATGTGTCACTTGCTAGGTTGCAATTATTTTATATTTAATATAATGTTAAAGTTTCTATATGACAGTTTCACAGCGGTAATTTAAGGGCTACTGATAGTAAAGTATATAACTGAAGTTACTTCCCAGGGCAATGTTAAAGCATACTCATGCACTTAAACAACTAAATATTTGTAAATTCTACTAATAATATATTGGCGTTCCAATATTTACATAATTTACATTTTCTCAGTTCTTAGCAATTTTAAGTCTACCAAATTTTAAATAACATATTCTTTGTTTTAAATGGAACTTTGAATAATTTAGCTGGTATTTTACTCATTAGTACATATTTTTCAATGATATTTATTTATTGTAATATAAATATATAAAAACATTATAAAACATATGTAAAATTTAATTTGACTATAAACATTCACTGTCCTCTATTCTAGTTCCTTTTAGACTCTTTCCAGTGCAACCTCTTCCCAACTTCATTTGCTCTCCTTTTTTCATTTATATATTTCACTGAGGCTACTTAGTGTTGTTTATAGGTGTTTATTATGTGTGAGACCATCAACTAGAGCATAGGCTACCGACAAATGGTTTCATCCACAAATCTAAAAATATAAAAACAAAACCTCTCCATTTCTCAGCAACAAAAATTACAGATATCTTCTTAATATTAGTGAAGATTCAGAATCCATGCTGAAATTTTGATAGACTTGACCATGCTTAGAACATCTGCAGACAATCAAAGATGAGAGTTCATAAGCGCAACATCCACTTCTTGTCTAAAAGGCCTCTCATTGAACCTTATGGTTCTTATATACCCTCTTAACAGCACCTCTCATTGAACCTTATGGTTCTTATATACCCTCTGTCATGATATTCCCTGACCTTGGTAAACGTTTGTGTTGACATAGAAGCTTCACTTAGGGTTGAACACTTTGACCAATTTTGGGATGCTACATTAATCACTCTCTAGTGAAAAGAAGCTTATATGAACATAGTGGAGAGTAGCATAGGTTGGTTAGCATAAACACAAATTTTGAGATAACAGATTTCATAGCAAAGACATTAAAAAATAATCATAGCTTTTCTCTTAGGGTCTATCTATTCCCAGATTAATGTCTTTTGATAAGTTTTATAATACAAGTTATGAATTCCTTCCTGCAAATATGCTTCAATTCCAGTGAGAAATAAATTTGTTATCACCCTAGAATATGTGCAGATATTATTTCATAAAGGATGTCTTTAATGGCAGGTTAGTATTGTAGCATCCAGATCAAGAACTAGAGAACACTGGTGTCTGTGAAATTTTGAATGAGAATGTAACCCATAAGTGCATGTGTTTGGATATTCTGGTTGTAATTGATGGAGTTGATAGGGAAAGATTGGGGGCTGTGGCCTACTTATAGAAGGTGTGTCCAAGCCACAAACGTTGAGATTCAAAATACCTTAAGCCAGCACTGCCTGTCTTTGCCTCTTAATTCATAATTTTTGGATCAAGATGTGAGCTTTCTGCTATTTGTGCTATCATGTCTTTGTTCCTGCCTCATGAACTCTGTAAGTTTGAAACTGTAAGTCAGAATAAATTTTTTCTTTAATAGTTTTCTTGACCATGATATCTTACCATAATAATATAAAGTAAACTAATACAGTATCTCTGTTCTTCCAGTCACTTGAAGAGCACATTCCACTAATATGAAAACTACTCAGAATGGCAGATAATTTTAGGTTAGTTCTAGACTCATTTCTATGTTCTCAAACTAAACTGTTTTATTTTATAGCTCCTTTTTTTACATTTTTTATTTAATATGTGTGTGTGCATGTGTACAACAAAGCACATATGTAAAGGTCAGTGGATAACTTGTTGAGGTCATTTATTTCCTATATCATGTGAAAACCAGGTCATCAGTCTTGACAACAAATGACAGTGAGCCATTTCATTGGCTCCTCTATGACTAGCTTTAATGAAGCTGCAAGTATACTCAAAAGAAAAAATAATGACTCACAAGAGCTGAAATAATCAAGGCAAGCAATGTTACAGCACATGTTGTTTTCATTCTAGAAGCATCCTAATGGGATTTTCTGATGGTTGAGACTGAAATTAATTTTATAGTCACTAGCATTTATAGGTGCTTTATATATGTGCATATAAGACAGTTTCCTTGACACTAAAAGACTGTGGGAATATCAAGAGAGATATTAGCTGTAGCATCTTATAACCATTATCATTCACATTAGTCAGAATATGATTTTTCTCACATAGTTGACATATTTTCTCTTACTAAAATATCTTAAAATTGAAAAAAAATCAAAGATATTATAAGTGAATATTGATTTTGGAAATGTAAGAATAATTATTTATAGGTTTTTGCCACCTAATTCTAGTAGGCAACAGGAGTTTGTATGATTTGAGATACCTAGCAATTGACATGCAACTTATGAAAAAGAATCCTATACCAGGAAAGAAGGTTTTTTAAAAAATAATACTTGGATTACAAAGTGAAGTACAGAAAGAAATAAGTAAAATAGGTTTTTCTAAAAATAGATAAGAACAAAAAAGAACCGTCAGTAACAGAGGCATGTATATTGGTACTTTCTGGCAAAGATACAGCTAATTAATGCAAACACAACATACTGTCTTTGAATATTAAAAATTGTACAGCTATTGTTGATATTTGATATATAATTTTGTAGATTTTACATAACCTATTTTATTTGTATAAAGTGTTTCCTATAACACATGCTCTAAAATACAGAAAAATTTAAATCTCCATCAATTTCACATCTTAGAAGGTGAAAATTTCAAAGATCAAATATGTGTTCATTATCTTCATAACCCTTCATTTTAAATCCTTATTCTTAAATGTTTAAATTATTTAGTAAAATTACACTGTTGTTCTGAAATTTTCACACACCTCCACACTCTTTCTGTGACACACAGGAACCGAGACCTATTTCATGGGAAATCAGAAATTCTAAAATGAGATAGGCATTCCTTGAACTTATTCCCCTACTCATCTCCAGACACCTCCCAGAACTCTGCCTGGCCAGCCCGAGACTGCTTTTTCTTTCAGTCAGAGTTAGGGGAGTTTATTTTCATAGAAGGTGATTACTAACACGTAGACACATAATTGACTGAAGTTCTGAGATTAAATTGACTGTTAAATGTTCAAGTATAAATTGGACATGGGACATCTGTATCACCTGGTCCAAAGGCCAGAGAACCTTAGGTAAGAGGAATCAGAAAAAAGCAATAGTCGTAAAACAGAAAGGAGCAATGTAAAATGTAATAACCATGGTAATTACTAAAGCAAGCAACAAATGTACTTCCAAGCATAAGAGTTACACACATACACACACACACACACACACACACACACACACACACACACACTAAGGATTGTACAGGACTAGTTGGTATAGAAACAGAAGAAGCAGGAGAAGCAACATAGAAGTATCAAGAGGAGTATCTCTATGATATAAAAACATCTGTACATAGATTTTGCTACAAAACTTATTCCATGTTTTTTATGTACAGTCATATTTCCCGTTATTTACATTAAGAGTGTCTATTTTGAAAGTCTACTTCTTTCAGCAGAATATCAAGTAGATATCCAGGAACTATACAACCTTTACATCAATTGTTATGATAAAAATGGCTTTATATTTATTCTTGCTTTATTATGTTCTCCATCTATTGATTTTGGTTATTCAGATATCCTTACTTATATTGTCTCTTCTGTGCACTTAAAAGAGATATATTTAAATGTTATAAATTCAAATATGTGTTCTGAAGATCCATAAGTCAAAATTTTTGTATTTTTGAAATGTGAACACATGTGAAGACACAACATTGTCAAAAAGCAGTAAATATGACTGGTGTCCTTATATAATTAACCACATAGATATAGAAGTCATGCGACTCTGAGAAGTCTCTGAAGGCACACCGTCAATAATTCAGCCATGGCCTCCCAGCCTCCAGAAGAAGAGAACATGATTGTCATTTATTTTAACTGGTCAGTGATAGTATCTTTAGCAAACATTTTTCTGTTGTTAAACATAAAAGACAGTGTATCTAGATTAATCTATTGATGAAATTATATCAGTGCCTAGAATGTCCTAATTGAATATATTTGTTTGGAGTCTAGAATTTTCAGAGCAATTGTTCCATTTAGGAATTAAGATAACCTACATGGAATGCTGGAAGAGAGAAGTAAAGGTATCATTAAGCAATCATACATGAAGATGTTTGCAGTTGTGGATGGGCACTGTAACCTAGTGAAAAGACCTCCATAATCTGTCATATCACTCCTTAGTCACATTTGCCACAACAATGAATAGATTATTGTGGCAAGATATATGGATTAAAATTTTCTTCTCACCTTTAGTGTACAAAGTCTATTTATATTTTAATGTACATTAAGAGATTCTGACATTATAAGTCACAGTGGAAGGCTAGAAAAAAAGTAACTATCACATTTATTTTCAGAAGTCCTCCCTAAAGATGTTTATCTCCAAGTGTTACACTGGGTAACACATTTCAAATCTGTGGCTGTTACAGACTATAATGATATAAACATGCATCTCTGATTCCTTTTTGCTCAAGGAGATATGAATGGAACATTCAAAATATGCCTATAATAACACCACAAACTTGCTTTCAAAATGAAACAACAAACAAAAGGATATAAGAACAGCTGCTATTGTCTGACAATCAACTGACAGGCAAAGAAAAATAAAACCAAATTGAATATTTGTTTCAGTTATGTTGCTTTGAAACTTGTAAGAGAGATTGACAAGTGACACCCATTTTTAGTTAAGGCAATGCCACAGAAAAATTGCAACACACTATTTATTCAATTCTCAAAGACTGCATATTGTTTTTAAATTTCATCAGCTCAGAGGGAAAGCTGAACACAAAGTAAATATATGTATAGCAATCTTATTTGCATTATCACCCTTGATAAGTCATGCTTAAGATTTTTATCTTCTTTATAGTTATTGTTAACTTTTCAGTATTTTAAATTCATTTTACTGTTTTTTGATAAATACAAAATAAATACTGAAGAAAAAATAAATGCTTAAGCAAAAAAATAAAAAAAATTATAAAAAATAAATTTCATCAGCTTCTAAACTCTGATAATGATGAAAATGTTTATTTCCTACAAGAAACCTTTTAACTAATGGAGCCTGTAGACTAGAAATTAATAAATTGCAATTTTTTGTTTCTTTGCAGAAAATGATATTTTTTTAAAACAACAAAACATAATAGTTTTTCTGTTCTCAATTTTCTGGCACAAAATAAAGCTGTATCACTGTGATTTCATAACAATTTATTTTATACTAAATAAAATATGTAAATGATTATGTCCAGTGTTTAAATATATTACAAAATGAGAAATACTTTGACAACATTTGATGAGAAATAAATGTTCATAGTGCAAAAAAAATTTACATCTCTCCACATGTCTAAATGCACAGTCACTCATGATTCTTTTCATTACAAGGGAAATAAGATAATTTTATGACTTATATGTTAGCTTACATAAATCTTATATATGCATATGTTATAGACTATATTTGAAAGTTCATTGTAAAATGGTTATATTCTGTTGAACAGTTATGCTGTATTTCTAAATACTCTTTAGTTAAATAACATTCCAACTCTAGAAAACAACTATAAATATATTTACAGTTTCTCCTTTTGTATATATTTCCTTTGTTACCAAGTTATAATCTAATATTAATTTTCTGATTTATCTTGCCTAATAATTTACTACCTTATAATTTAATAAACATAATAATAACTTCCCTGGGCACTAATTGAGATGTTAGTATTAAAAAAACAAAGCTGTTTAAATACATATTTGTAGTGGGAATATGTTCTGATATACTGAAAATAGTTTCCCTTTTACTGATTTAATAAAAAGCTGAATGGCCAGTAGGCAGACAGGAAGTGTGGGCAGGGTTACTAGACTAAGAAAACCCTGGGAACAGGAAGAACAAGGCAGAGAGATGCCAGAGAGACACAAGAGCAGAGACACCAGCAAATGCAGAGGAAAGAAGATAGCCATGCTGCTCTATGGAAAGATACCAAGCCACATGGCTAAAAGCATTAATGAAAATAGACTGAGTTAAGATGAAAAAACTAGCTAGTAATACGCCTGAGCTATAGGCTGGTGAACATAAAATTACTATAAGCCTTTGTGTGATTATTTGGGGCCAAGTGGCAGTGGGGCTGCAAGAAGGTCCTAACCTCTGGGCTAAACCCAAAATTCCAGGCCGGAAACTTCATCGTACACACATTCATTTTTATTATTTCTCCATATCAGTAACAGTAATTACATTACATTTGAATTCAATAGTTCTTTTTATGTTTAATATTTGTGATCCTATCCTAAAATAGAATCTTAAAATTATATTCCAGCTTCTTACTGTTTGGTGGTTATCAAGGATGTTATCATTTTATGGCAGTGGATAATTAGCTATTTTATGAAAATAATTTATACTTCAATGATCTGATTTAATAATTTGACTACTGATCTTGTGCTTTAAGGTTCTCTAGGTTTTCAATACAGCAGGGTAGTGGTAAATGAAGACAAAATCCTTGTCACCTTAAGCTCTAAATGTATAAGTTATCTTGTACAAGAATACTTGTGGGAAACACGGAGAATCTTGAGTGAATTTTTGTTTTTGAAGTGAAAATGTCCATTACGATGACCTTAATTGCTCATACTCATGGTGATGACACAGCCTCCTTTTGGTTGGCCTCAGAGAAATATCAAAATCTTTCCCTAATCAAAGCATGGATGGTGAAAGTGTTGATTCTGCAACAAAGAAATTAAATGTAGTTTGCAAAATAAGCTTAAGGTCTTAAGATGAGAGTTCTTTACTGGATGACTAACTCCAAGAATTAAACTTCCTTTTTGAGTTGCATATTATAATATTGATGGTATTTTATGTACACTGAGCTAACTATATCTATTAATATAAAAGTATGTGCAACAACACACTCTATATTAAATATATGCAATAAAAATTAATAAAGAAGTAATATATTTTTAATGGGCAAGGAGGACATATTGACAAGTGCACAGGAGAAATCATGTAAAGTGTTACAGTCTCAAAAATAAAATAAAAACATTTAAGAATATAAACTTTGGGGGCTGGAGAGATGGCTCAGCGGTTAAGAGCACCCTCTGCTCTTCCAGAGGACCCGGGTTCGATTCCCAGCACCCACATGGCAGCTCACAACTGTCTGTAGTTCCAGTTCCAGGCAAACACCAAGGCAAATAAATAAAGTTAAAAAAAAAAAAAAAAAAAAGAATATAAACTTTGAACCAAAACCTCTGTTATATGGCTTTTCATGTTCATTTCTTCACCTACTGTTATTTCTGTCTCACTCACTGCCTTTCTTTTTTTTTCCAGGAAGAAAACTCAATTTTATAAAAGCAGTATGAAATAGCCTTAATAAACATAATTCTTGATATAAAATTTTTCTATGCTAATGTATAATATATTGAAATGTGTATTGATTACATGTGTTTATTATACTTTCTTTTACTGTTGCAAATTTTCCAATTTAATCTGAATAAATATAATACTTTTATTAATTTTTTAATATGAATAAAACAATATTTTTTATCCACGTATATCCTTGTTCAAGCTCCCTTCCCCCTCACACCGCTTTGAGTCACTCTCTCTTCTCCACATCTCTTTATCTCCTCCCCAGCAAAGGAAGGAGGTCTCAAGGTCCCAATATGGCTTAGCTCAGCATCAACTCCTAGAAAATCCACATTCCTCACCCCAACATCAAGACTGGGTCAGGTGTTTCTCTGGAGGGTGTGGGATCCAACTTGCTCGTCCAAGGTATTTGAGATCCCAAGCTGTTCACAGTTTGTGGTTTGCATCTTGGACATGCTTTGCTTTTTGTTTTTTTGTTTAGAGTCCACTAATGAGTGAGTACATCCCCTGCTTATTCTTCTGGGTTTGTGATACCTCGCTCAGGAGGATATTCTCCAAATCCATCCATTTGTCTGAAAATTTTAGGATATCATTTTTGTTACTACAGAGTAGTACTCCATTGTGTAAATGTACCACCGTTTGATAATCCATTCTTCAGCTGAAGGGTATCTAGGTAGTTTCCAGGTTCTTGCTATTACGTGTGATGCTGCTATGAAAGTAATTGAGCTAATGCCTTTGGAGTGTGAAAGTGCCTCTTTAGGGTGTATGCCCAGTAGTAGCTTTGCTGGATCCATGGGGAGATTGATTCCCAGATTTCTGAGAAACTGCCATACTGCATTCCAAAGTTGCTGAACAAGCTTACACTCCCACCAACAATGCAGGAGTGTTCCCCTTGCTCTGCATCATCGCCAGCATAGGCTGTCATTTCTGTTTTTTATCTTAGCCAATCTGACAGGTGTCAGGTGGTATCCCAAAGTTGTTTTGATTTGCATTTTTCTGTTGGCTAAAGATATTGAGCACTTTTTCAAGTGCCTTTCAGCCATTTGTAATTCTTCTGCTTAGAATTCCCTTTTTAGTTCTGAACCCCATTTTTTGATTGGGTTATTCAAGGTTTTGGGCTCTAGTTTTTTGAGTTCTCTATATATTTTAGAGATAGTCCTCTGTCACTTGTAGGGTTGGTAAAAATCTTTTCCCATTCTGTAGGGTGTAGTTTTGTCTTATTGACTGTGTCCTTGGATTTACAGAAGCTTCTCAGTTTAAGGAGGTCCCACTTATTGTTATTCTGAGTTTTTGTGCTATGAATGTTATATTTAGGAGGTGGCCACCTGTGCCAATGCATTGTAAGCTATTTCCCACATTCTTTTCTATTAAGTTCAATGTGGCTGGGTTTATGTTGAGGTCTTTGTCCCACCTGGATTTGAGTTTTGTGCTGGGTGATAGGCTTGGATCTATTTGCATTTTTCTAATACTACCATACAGAAATGCCAACACCATTTGTTAAAGATACTATCTTTTTTCTATGAATATTTTGGGCCTCTTTGTTAAAGATCAGGTGTTCATAGTCTTTTTGGGTTAATATGGGGGACTTTACTTTAACTCCATTGATCCATAATTCTGTTTTTATTCTAGTACCAGGCTATTTTTATTATTTTATCTCTGTATTATAACTTAAAGTGGAGGATGGTGATGTCTCTTGAAGTACTATTGGTGGGCACAATTGTTTTGACACTCCTGGCTTTCCTGTTATTACAAATGAAGTTGAGTATTGTTCTTTGAAGGTCTGTATAAGATTGTGTTGGGTATTTGATGGGAAGTGCATTGAATGTGTAGATTGCTTTTGGTAGAATTGCCAATATTACTATGTTGATCTTACCTATCGAAGAATATGGGAGATCTTTCCATTTTCTAATATCCTCTTTAATTTCTTTCTTCAGTGATTTAAAATTTATGTCAAATAGATCTGTTACTTCTTTGGTTATATTTATGCCAAGTTATTTAATGCTATTTACAGCTAATATAAAGAATGATGTTTCCCTTATTTCTTTTTTAGCCCTTTCATGTTTACTAAATAAGAAGGATACTGATTTCTTTGAGTTAATCTTGTATCCTGCTACATTGCTGAAGGTGTTTATTAGCTGTAGCTGTTCTCTGGTAGAGTTTTGTGGATCACAATCATATCAACTGCAAATAGAGATAGTTTCAGCTCTAAGTTTAATTATTGCCTGCTGTCTACTTCTGCTAGGTAAGTTTGCTTCTAATTGTTCTAAGTCTTTCTGTTGGGCTGTTAGTTCTCTTGTGTTGAATTTCTCTAGGTTTTTCTTATAGGCATCTAGTGCTATGAATTTTCCTCCCAAGACTGCTTGCATTGTGTCCCTCAAGTTTGGGTACATTTTGGATCCATTTTTGTTCAATTCTAGGAAGACTTTGATTTCTTTCTTAATTTCTTCCTTGTCCCAGATGTGGTCTAGTTGAGTAATGTTTATTTTCCATGAGTTGCTAAGCTTTCTGTGGTTTTGGATGGTTTTGAACTCTAACTTTAGGCCATGGTGGTCTGAAATGATACAATGGATTATTTCCATTTTTAGTATCTTTTGATATTTGCTTTATGACCTATTATGTGGTCAATTTTAGAGAAAGTTCCATGAGGAGCTGAGAAATATGTATATTCCTTTGCATTTGGGTGGAAGCTTCTGTAAATATCTATTAAATCCATTTGCATTATATCCTCTGTCAGACTCATTATTTCTCTCTTGAGCCACTGTCTGGTTGACCTATTCAAGGGTGAATGTGGGGCACTGAAGAGTCCCACCATTAAGTTGTGAGAATTGATGTGGGATTTGTGCTTCAGTACTATTTCTTTTAAATATATAGTTGCCCTTAAATGAGGAGCACAAATATTCTGGATTCAAATATCATCTTGATCAATTTTTCCCGAGATGAATAGGTAATATCCATTCTGATCTCTTTTAATTAATTTTAGTTTGAAGTCTACTTTGTTAGATATTAGGATGGCAACACCAGCTTTTTTCTTAGGGCCATTGATTGGAAAATCTCTTTCCAAATCTTTACTTTGAATTCTGTCTCTCTTTAAGCTTGAGGTGTGTTTATTGTATACAGCAGAATGATCGCTTCTGTTTTTGTATCCATCGTATTACTGTGTCTTTTCATAGAATTTGAGTCCAATTATATTACAGGATATTAGTGACCACTGATTAATATTTCCTGTTATTTTTGGTTGAAGCTTGTATGTATTTATTGTTTTGCGGGGGAAGCTTTTCTTCTGTGGGATTATTGATTGATTTGGTTTGGTGTATTTTGGATCATTAGGTTGGAGTTTTCCCTATAATGATTTCTGAAGGGCCATATTTGTGGGTAGGTAATGTTTAAGTCTGACTTTGTTATGAAATATCTTGTTTACTCCATCTATGATAATTGATAGTTTTACTAGGTATAGAAGTCTAGGTTGGCAGCCATACTCTTTCAGTGTCTTTATAACTTTTGACCAAGACCTCCTTGCTTTCATTATTTCCATTGAATAGTCAGGTGTGATTTTCATGGGTCTGCCTTTTTATGTTAGGTGACCTTTTTCTTTTGCAGCTCTTTAAATTTTTTCTTTCTTCTGTATGTTTTGTGGCTTGATTATTATGTGGCGAGCAGACTTTTTTTGATAGTCAAATCTGTTTGTTGTTCTGTAAGCTTCTTGTATCTTTATAGACATTTCTTTCTTTACGTTGGGAAAGTTTGCTTCTATGATTTTATTCAATACATTATCTGTGCCTTTGAGCTGTTATTCTTCTCCTTCTTCTATTCCTATTATTCTCACGTTAGGTGCTTTAATTGTGTCCCAAATTTCCTGAACATTTTGTGTTATGGCTTTTTGGGTTTTAGTGTTTTCTTTGACCACATGGATGTATTTATTTCCACTATTGAGTTTTCCACTCCAGAGATTCTGTCTTCCATCTCTTGGATTATATTGGTTGTGCTTGTAATTGTAGTTCCAACTCTACAGATTTTCTATTCCATCTTTGCCTCATTTTGTGCCTTTTTTATTACTTCTATTTCAATTTTTAGTTCCTGAAATGTTTCTTTCATTTTTTTTTTTTTGCTGTCCTCTTTTTGCTTTTCTTTGTTTCCTTTCAAGGATTTTCTTCATCTCTTCCAATGTTTTATTTGTATTTTCTTCTATTTTTTAAGGTAATTTACTATATCTTCTTTTAAGGCTTCTATGAACTTCATAAAGGTGTTTTGCTATTGTTTCCTTCTGTTTCTTCTTCATTACTCTGTTAAATTAATTGCTTTGTGTTGTAAAACCAACTGTTTCTTCTGGTGTTGCTTTGTTGTTCTTTATACTGTTATATGCATTCTTGCATTGTTGCCTGCCCATGGCTTCAGTGGTTCACAATTATTCAGCTCCTAGTCAGTTATGGCTAAAAGGCTTGTGTGTCTTTTGTATGCTCTCAGCAAGGGGTCTGCTCAGTCTCTGACTGTACTCTTGACAGGGGTCTGAGATTCAAAATCCTCAGTCCTTCCCTGGAGGCTGGGCCAAGTTGTGTGAGGTTTCTTCTTTTAGGGGTCTCTGGAGCAGATTCCTCACAGGTAAAGCCTAGGGACTGTCTGCTAGCAAGTGTCTGAGATCAGGCCCTTGGGTGTGACCCAGGCCCTGGAAAGGGATTCTCTGGATAGGTGTCCTAGGATCTGGAATCTGCTCACCTCTGCTCTGCTCAGACAGGGGTCTGAGTTTCCCCCTATTATCATTTGAATGACCACCCTACTTGCCATTATATAATTCTAATCCAGCAGCTGATGAAGTTCAGCTACTAGTCCAGCTGAAGAGAGGGGGGAGAAATTGCATGAAGAGAGGTATTACAATCATGATGGGGAGACTCATGAAGTAGGCTATCCCATGCTGTTGGGAGCTCACAGACTGTATAATGATGCTGGACAAACCTTCATGGAATTGATCTGGACTCTTTCATTGTAGATGACATTCAAAAGGCAAGGGCAGTTTCTGGAGCATCTTGCACTCAGACCAGAGTTTATCCTGTCTCCATAAACTGGCTTGTTGGAGCCCAGGCCTAGCAGAAAAAGACCTTTGTCAGCCTTGATATTTGGGGGAAGAACTAGGTCCTAACTCAACTGGATATCCCGATTGAATTGACTCACTTTGGCATTCCTTCCTCTTTCTGGGTAGTGAGCAGGAGTGAGGGAAGAGGCTAAGGGAGGATTGTAGAAGGGGTACCAGAGAGCAGTGGTGGGATTGCAAATTTTTTTAAATAAAGAAGAAGAAATATTAATGAAATAAAATAAATAATTTATAGCAAAGCAAATATATATTTCTAGAGGTAATCTGTTACTTACTCTCATAACATTTTTTATCTTCTCTTTCCATTGTAAATGGTTCTGGCCCAGACTAGCTGGCTTAGCCTCAAGGTTTAGACCCACAGTCCCACATAAACACAGTCAGTCCCACAGAGGCACAAAGGCTTATGTTATTTTTATGCTGATTGACTTAGGGCCCAGGCATATGACTTGCTAACACCTTCATCTGAGCTAACTCACCTTGTTCACCCATTCAGCGTTCAGCTCAGTACCCTTTCTCATAGCAGCATTTCAGCTTCTTTCTTCTGTGTCTGCTGCTGTCTCCTTGTTGTGTTTATGGTGGTTTTCTCTGGTGGCCCTCTGCCATCTATCTCTGTTCTTCCTGCACTCAGAATTTTCTTAGCCTGGTAGCCCCACCCACACTTCCTGTTTGTCTTTGGCCAATCAGCTTTTATTAAAGACATGGTGGGACAAATATTTACATTACCAGCATAATCTCACCACATCTTTCTTTTCTATAAGTATAATTTTCATTGACAAAAATGGAGAGGTACCTGGAAACAAGGTTTAAAGTTATGTTGTAAGACAATATTTAAACTCATTATGTTAACCTGAAAGTTTAAATTATGAAACCTATTGGGTGAAAATAGAAAAAAAATTATGTGTTAAATTGGTTATAATAGTGCAATATTTAAAATATGTACAAACTAGTCATAATGGATTATGCTTATAATTCAAGATATTCAGAAAACTGAGGCACAAAAATCAAAAGTTTAATGAAAATATAACAAAGAATAAAATTAAGACCAGTCTAGAATCTTACAGAGACTTTGTTTCAAAAATCAAAGGAGATTGATACTAGTCCTTACTAGGAAAGCATATCTTACCAATGCATAATATTGAAATATAGTCCCTAGTAAATTTAGTTCTTTCTTTTTCAGAAAGAAAGAGTGGTTAAATCATATAATATGCACTTAATTTGAGAGAGTAATATAAATCAATGTTTAAATAGTTTGATTAATTTCTACTCTTTAAACTTCTTCCTCTGAACTTTAGATAGTTGCTTGTGCTTTCATTATAAATTGAAATATTTTAAAAGTTTTCAAAAGAGCAGTTGCTAGAAGAGAAAATGATCATGACCTTTGTAAGCATTAACTACAGAGATTTTCTTTTGTTAAAGTACCCTGAGTCCCTTTCCCTACTCATTGCCAATTCCAAAGTTACTTCCAGTTTTAACTGTTATTATAGAAGTCCCGTAGTCCTGCTACCAATGACTATATAAATTTCCTAAAGATGCTCAAACACATGATCACAGACTTGACTTATGGAAAAATTAACTCCCCCATATTTGTAGTACCACAATTTTTAAAAAATTGAGACGATTTAGGGCTTTGTGCCTTTGCAGATCACTAAGGGGAAATCAGTTCTTGACTTCTTCCTTCTGTAAACAGCCAGCTGCTTTGTTTTCATCTCTGCCCATATTCAGTTCCTTTCTTTTCTGTGTCGTGTTTCTTCAAAACATGTTTTGTTTTGTTAGACTATATGCATTATTATTTCAGATCTATTTGATAAACTAGAAAAAGTTCTAAATTTACTTAGTATAATTCTTCTCTTCAAGAGACAGATTTATTCTCATCATTTTCTGTGAAACAATATTTAATGAGGAAAAGTTTGTCAGCTTAACTTTAGAGCCGTCAATCAACTTGGTTCATATATATATATATACTTATATATGTGAAATATATATTTTCTAGGCATAACATCTGCATTTTGATATAGACTATTTATTATGCAGTTTTATTTAACATTTAATTAAAACTTAACTTATGAAGTAAACTTTTGTTAAACTCTTTAAAAATTAATTGAAATCTTGTCAAAATTAATGTTTTATTATCAGCTCAAGGAACATATACTTAATAAATGTGTTTCATTATTAAATCCAATTATTCTTCTCTACATTTTTGAGAGCTGCAAATATTAAGCATTTACTTTTTTAGCCTTGTGTAGAAGCAATTTTTTTTTTCTTACCAAAGTATTAGCATTGCTTGAATGGACTATCTGTTCCTTCTCCTAACTGGATACATTTCTAAATGTAACATTTTGTTACTTACAAGAAGCACAGGGCAAACAATTTATTTTCTTTTGAAATGTTCACTCAAAAAAAAAATAAGACAAACCATGTCTGAGGTTGAAGTCATAGGGCAGAAGGATGCTTTGAAAGTAAGAGGGGAGCCAGAGGCAAGAAAGTAGAGTAACCAGCACACTTACAGTATGTTTTGCAATTTTCTGGAGACCCTGAGGAGGCAGACAGAACTTTCATAAGCTTCAGCTGCCACAGGTGTGAATTAGGTGTAATTATCTAGGCTAAACCTATGGTTGTTATAAAGAGGCTCTCAATCCCCACAAAAGTGTTCATCACAGTCATTTAACTGATACAGAACTACTTAGCTTAGTGATCCAAGTGACCTCCACAGTTACTGTCATAAGAATGACTTTTAAATCAAACCTATTATTTCTTTCCAAGACGAAAGTTTCACTGTTTCAGGGAAGCCTGCAGCAAAAATCTCCTGTGCTTGGGGATGAAGCAAAAGTTTCAAAGTGAACATTGTTCTTTGCTCTCTGTCAATTTTCTCTCCTGAAGAGTTTATCAACGTCCCCTGCAGACACACCCTCACATACAGTGAGTTGCAGTAGGACAACGGGGGTCTGTACCTTGTTCTCTCCAGTGAAAATGTACCCTTAATATTTAATTAGTGTACCTCAGAATTATTAGTGTGGTTATTGCCAGTCATCTGGAAAATGTCTGATATCAAAGAAATTTCAAGGTGCAAATTTACTAAGCTTTCTTGTTCTTAGTATCAGTTTTATTGATTTAATTAAGAGGGTGTTTTTTCACTAAGAAAATCCTAAAGGTTACAAATTCTTTTGTTGTTAAAAAATATTTACTGATGCCTTTTTAATTCCAACTTAATCAACTCAGAAGTGAGTTGGGTCTAAGGAATCAGAGACAATAGCAAGACATTAGACTATTGCTGACATATAAAAATAAACGCTCTTACATCTGAGAATCCCCTTATTGAATAATATGAATGTGCCAGTTATTATACTAGAAGTTGGGATAACTTAAACCTAGCTCCCCAAGGAGTCTGCTGTTCTCTTGTACTCAGTGATTTTTGATATTTAATATAAAATTAGATTTTTATTACATAAGAGAGATGTCACAATCTACTTCTATTGCATTTTTGTCTTTTGAGTAAAATTATGAAGACTACACATAAAACAAGTGATGCTTTGCATTTTCACATCTATATATTGCTGGTCCTTGTGACATATGACAAACATGGTGACACCCACAACAGCTATAAAATTTCTAATCTCTATTTCAGTTTCCTCAGCTAAGGATGTTAGCCAGTGATGAACATGACATGTAAGTCAAACTTTGCTGCAGGGTGTAAAATAAAATGTCCTGTGAACAAAATATTTGACATATAGTTTCAAGGAATTGTCTCTTAAAGTATATGATGATTGACCAATAAATATATGAAAAATAAAGCTACTGATATATAAATAAGATATACAGAAAACTATTGTCTTAGTTACTCTCTCTGACTTTCTGTAATAGAATTCTGTAAAAAATGTCATGTTTTGCCTCTGGTTTGTGATTAAAAGTTGTCTTAGTTACTGTTTTATTGCTGTGGAGAGACTTCATGTCCAAGGGATTGGTGGAAGGTAGGATTTATTTTGCACTGTGCAAAGAAGTGTCCATTGTGATTCGTTTAATAAACAATCTGAATGACCAATAGCTAGGCAGGAGAGGTTAGGTGTGACTTCTAGCAAACGAAGGAATTTAGGGGATGAATCTAGGAATGCTAGTAATGTTTCGCTAGTAAGATATAAAGCAAGTTGGCTGCATAGTATTGAGGAGAGGTAAAGAGCTACATGGCAAAACAAAGATCAATAGAAATGGGTTAGTTTAAGTTACAAGAGCTAGTTAGAAATTTCAGTTATTCGGTGGGTTATAGGTGTTTGTCATTGTATACAGAGGTTGGTTGCAATTTGTTATTGGTTATGGTCAGAAAAAAGTAAGTAAAGTAGCTAAGATTCTGTCATCTCTTTATGAAAAGAAAGAACAAAAGGGGATCTGTAGAAATGGTAAGATTAAAGGAAAGATTAATGAATCTACTTTTAAACTAAAATTCAAGCCCTATTCTCAAATATTTTATATTGGTATAGAATTTTGTATATTGAATACAATTTAAAGTTTTTTGTTATATTGCATATTCATTTTTATTCTTGCTTTTGTTTAAGGTATTATATTTATGCAACTTATATAAAAATGGAAAGTTTTAGTCTTTGCTTATATTACAAACTATTTAAGAAAATAAGAATTGCAATTTAATAGTCATTTAAAGGAATCAAACTTCTAGTCATGTTAGATATGCTTTCAGTGCCAAGCAGATATATATTTTATATAGATGTTCTTCAAACACTTCAAGAATCTATAGAATATGTCATTTAAGATTTTGTAATAATATAAGGCTGTTCATAAGAGTGAGACACATCAGCTCCTAACACCAACGTACTTTAGAGAAGATGATGGACATTTAAAAAACTTTATATTGAGGTTGCTCTCATTTGTGGCAAAGCTAGCCACTGAGCACCAAATTGCTCTTGCTTTCACTGCTTAAAATATGTTGTCTAATCTAGATAAGCAGGACACAAAAGAAAGCAAATGCCAAACATGGCCAAAACAAGGTAGGACATTCCTTCAAAATTTCTGCCTCACCAAAAAGTCTGTCAGATATTCTCTACCTATATGTTGAAGATGGATACCCCAACCTTGTAGGAGAAACTTGGGTGACTATCCAGGCAGCCAGTTCTCTTTGATCTTTCTATAGTTTACAAGTTGTTGCTCTATACATCCTATTTACTCATGTAATGATTTATGTTTCTTAGGTCTCTCATGGGGTTTGAAGAAGAGACAGTTACACAGTTTTCTCTGTCACTGAATTTAAAAAGAAAAAAAAGTTTACAAAAAAGATTTAAAATTTATAAAGTGGAGAGACATAAAAGCTTCAACTGTTTGTTTGGAGGAGATGGTTTTATGTCTAAAAAAGTAATTTTAGGTTGGTAACTCAAGTTGTGATAGAAAGTGGTTTAGTAAAAACATTTAGTAAAAAACATCAAAATGAACTAGATAATAAAGTATTTTTTTAATTTACCAAATAACAATGGACTGTAATTCTTACTTGGTATTTGTTGTTATTATATTTAGTTTTACTCTGTTAGAGTTTAAACCTTGCTTTTTTATTTTGACAAAGAGAAGAGGGCATTTTTTTTTTACATTGTGTGAAGCTGTATTGTTGTGATTGGTTTAATAAAAAGCTGAATGGTCTGAAGATAAGCAGAAGGTGTTAGGCAGGACTTCTGAGCCAAAAGAGGAACTCAGTATGGATCTAGGCATGCTGATTTTGCCAGAGAAATACAGAGCTAGTTAGACACATGGTACTCCAGAGGGGTAAAGAGCCAGCTGTCAAAATGTAGAATAACATATATTGGTTAATTTAAATTATAAGAGCTAGTTGGAAACAAGCCTAAGGTAAGGAAAGGCTTTCATAATTAATAATAAGTCCCGATGCTATTATCTGGGGACTGGTAGTCCAAAGAAAGTCCAAAAAGAAACTCTGATTAGAGACTTACTTGGGTCTACCTTACTGTTTCAAAGGGTTACTCTATGATCCCTATGGCAGACAACATGGCACTGAAGAAGGAGCTGAGTGTTTTCATCTTATACACAAACACTTAGCAGAGAGAGTGAAGCAGCCTGGCAAGGTATTTTTAAAGTCATAAAGCCCATCCAAGTAATGCACCTCCTCCACCAAGGCAACAATTTCCTAAGCAGTGTACCAACTGGGAACAAAACATTTAAATGTATGATCTTATGGGTTCTTTCTTATTCAAAGCATCAGACAGCCTATCATGGTAACAAGGGTTTGAGGTATCTGGTCAAACTAAATCTGTAATCGGAAAACTGAGACCAATGCAAGCATGGTTTCAGTTCACATTCTCCTTTTTATTATAGTATAGGGTCACAGAGAAGTAAATAGTGCTACTCAAGAGTGGGTGGACCTTCCCCCAGCTCAATTACCCTAATTAAATTTGTCAGCCATAGGAATTCACAGAATCTCCTGTTTTGCGTGATTCTAGATTTCATCAAGTTGAAATAAAATTAGCTATCACAATACAAACCACATTTTGTTTGTTTGTTTGTTTTGTATATTGCTCTTCAGAAAAATACAGTGGTAATTATTCTTAAAATTTTATTTTATTTTTGTTACATATGTATTTGTTTGTTTATATGTAAGTTTAGTTGTCCATGGAGGACAGAGGCTTAGATTCCTCTGGAATAAAAGTTATACAGTTTGTGAGCCGTTCAATATGTGAAGGCATAGATTTACCATCATGAGCTTTGTTTCAGGGAAGGAGCCTTTGGTGCCCTAGGGCAGGGCCCAGGACTGAGAAGAGTCTAGGAAATGTCTCAGGGAGTGCATCTGACAGTCAATGGATTCAAAACTTGTGTTTAAACAATAGTTTGCAAGAACTACTGTGCCCCAAACCCCTTTACCCAATCCTGAAATCCTAAACTGTATAACACCACACTTATGTAGAGTTTTCTCTAAAATCCTTCTCACCCTTGAGCTTGAAGCCAAATAAATTGACCCTCATGCATTTGCATCCGATCCAGCTCCCTGAGGGTCTTTGTCGGGGGGAGTCTCACAACATGGGTACAACAAATATAGGTGCTGGGATCAAAACTTAGGGCATCTGGAAGAACAATAAGTCTTTTGACTGGTAAGTCTTTCTTTTTTTTTTTTTTTTTTTTTTTTTTTTTTTTTTTTTTTTTTTTTTTTTTTTTTTTTTTTTTTTTTTTTTTAGTCATTGATGTCCAAAAACTTACCATACTCTTTTTTTTTTCAGTTCTATTTTTTCTTCTTCTTTATTTATTTTGTATTTATCAAGAAGAACAGTAAAATGAATTTAAAATGCTGATAAGTTAACAATAACTATAAAGAAGATAAAAATCATAAGCATGACTTATGAAGGGTGATAATGCAAATAAGTTTGCTACACATAAAATTACTTTGTGTTCAGCTTTCCCTCTGAATTTTTTTTTCCATCCCTGTATATCCTTATTCAAGGTCCCTTCCCCCTCCCGCCACATCAGGTCATTTTTTTCTTCTCCACAACTCCCCATCCCCTCCCTGGGCAGGGAGCAGACAGTCCTATGGACCCACTGACCTAATAATGCTTGGATTAGTCTCCACTCCTGGCAAACTTACCAGACTCTTTGACTCTGAGGATGAATGCCAGTTAGCACATCATTAATAGTTATGTTTATGCTCTGATATACCTGTTTAACTTTCAAAATATGTTACACATATCAATTTATTCATTTACTGTTTTCCTTGTTGAATCTAAATGCCCCAAAGGCAAGTTTTTTGCTTTCTTTGTTTTCAAAACATACAAAACAGTACAGTAACTTTTGCACAAATATAGTAACTTGAAGCCTTTTGTACTGAAAGATGATTCACATTCCTCTAGAAAAGTTCTAGGCACTTATTTCTAAATATCCAAAATTTCTGGTAGAATTTACAATATTTCTTGTTTAGCATCAGAGAGAGGGAGAGAGAGAGAGAGAGAGAGAGAGAGAGAGAGAGAGAGAGAGAGAGAGAATAAAGAATTATGTTCTTTAAAAATCTCCAATTAAGAATATTTTCCCTAATTAACTCATATACTATCTCCAATAATTAATGTACCATATAGAACACTATGAAAGTGATCCATTTTACATGAATCTAATGTAAGATCCTACCTGCCATAATTTCCATGCAGCAAACTGCAGATCCAGCAAAAATTACTTAGCATGGTTTTATTATTTCTCAGATGATATCCCACTCAGATTTGTCCCTCTTCTGCTGACGGCACCAGTTAGCCCTGAGTATGTTATTAAGGACATATGGATATATGGATTGTCAATATAGTGACAGAATGACATCTGTGTTCTTCAGTTTAATATCTAAGTACTTAATCTTTATAGCATGTCTATAGCATGTCCCTAGTTAGATTTTTTTGTGTGTCTTCCGACAAATGAAGCTTACCTGAAGATTGGAGTGTGAAACTAGCCACTGGTTAACAATAGAGGCCAGGCAGCAGTGGCACACATCTTTATTCCCAAGACTTGTAAGAAGGAAGCAAGATAATCAAGAGTTCAAGGCCACCCTAGTCTGTAGAAGATTTAAACAGTTTAAAAGGAACAAAGCCAGTTTGTAGTGGCTCCCACTTTAATCCCAGCACTTTGAAGAATCATGCCTTTGATCTCAGCACATGGGAGCCTCAAGCCCCAGCACTTGGGAGACTCACACTTCTAATCCCAGTTTTAAGAAGGTAGAGACATGAATATAATAGAAGCTACCCATTCAGTCTAAGTATTCATAGAGATGAGAAGTCTCTCTAGTGACTGCCACTCTGCTGCTCCAATCTTTCAGGTTATTACCCTGATATATGATTCAGAATTTTTATTAAGAGTAATTAGGATCATGCTTCATGTCCTAAAATGTGGCACACATTTATAATGGATCAATATATTTCTATTTATGAAAGAATAAGTGAGCATTTCTGACATGGAGAAAGTTTTTAATAAAGGCTCAGTCTAGTAAAGTTTTATTTTCTTGTGATTACTACCAATGTGTCAGGCTATTTGTCTCTCAAGGATTTTGTAATTTTTTTCAGTTTCTGTAATGATGGATGACAACCAGTGCCAATTCCATTTTCATAAATAGATGAAGCTGATATACAAGTAATTTACTTTCATTTAAATTTATGAAAATATCTTTTTCATCTGAGGTTTCTTTGGTGCCCTGCTAAAGTAGTATATAAATGAAAGAAACATTTTTCAATAAAATTAGGTTGTGGAATCATGTGAATCATATACAGTAAAAGTAAGCTACTTTAAATGTGAAGTTTTGACAAATAAAATTGTAAAAGCAAAAGTGCCACTGAAATCAATGCTTGATGAAGCAGCTATACAAATAAAAGAACACTTTATTAAACTAGGCAATGTAATAATAAATATAGGCAATATGAAAACAAAGTCAAATTAGAAAGTATTATCTTGATAGGTTTCCCCTTTTTCTTTGGCGACTCTCCTTCTATGATATCTTCATGATGCCTAAACCAAGGCTTACCATTATTTTCTTTAGAGTTCAGCATTCCTTCCTTCACAATATCCAGCATATGTAGCTATGCTAGAATACTCAATATTTTCAGAATCTTCTTTTAGGTGTTTTTGAAACTATGTTTTTGTATTTGTGTGTGTGTTTGCACATATATGTGTGAGCTGTACATGCATGTATATGCATGTTTGTGTGGAATAATTGTTGGAAGATTGGAGTACACAGGATATATTGAGGTACCAGAAATCCTAATACATAACTAGCCTGAGATTGTGGCCATTGCTTGTCTTTATTAAGAGGTGCTGACCACATTTTCTATGGTTCCCTTGTATTTAACAGTAGACTAATATGATTTAGCAATCTATTAGTATAAGATTTGAAGTAGAGCCCTTTATTAGTTACCTTGCTTATTCCTGTGGCAAAATAAATTACAGGAGGTGTGGTGAAACAAGGCATACTCATAATAAATATAATAAAAATAATATGATTCAGAAAGGACAAGCATGAAAACATATATTTTGTCTCACTTTTTCTAAAGTATCAGGTGATTGTGGTAGGAGAGAATGGAGATAGTGACACATTTTCTTTTAGTCATTTCATATGGGACTACCCTCACCAAGTGTGTTTTGATCTGCTTTATTTTTGATTTTTGATTTATTTTTGAGTAAAGTCTTATGTTTTAACTCTGTGTCACCTTGCTTAAATTATTTCCTTCCACCTTCCACACTGCCCAGTCACTCTATCTTCTCCCCATCTCCTTATCTCCTCCCCAGAAAGGGCAAGAGGTCCCAAGGTTCCAGGGTGGCTTAGCTCAGCATCCACTCCAGGCAGATCTGAATTCCTCATCCCAACATCAAGACTGAGTCAGATGTTCCTCTGGAGAGAATTGTTATGCCCAAGGAAGGATCCCCAAAGAGACCACCAGAGACTGAAGAAGTCCAGAATGCAAAAACAAAGTTTATTAGCAAATGCACATAACCCAAGCCTAGGCAGTGGGGACTAGTCTACACACTATCTGCCCAGTGAGAGGGAGAGAAGCCCCCCTTTCTATGTGAATCTAGCTATTTAAAGGGGGCTACCACAAGGTCAGAGATTGGCACTGGTGCAATTTTTATTGATTTATTATTACTTTTGAAGGTCCCTGCTTTCTCTTATCTTTATCTTTCTTGTCCAGAGTTTTACAGCTTGTCCTTGGAGCCAGGATGACTCAAGGTGGTTTATCAATCACCACCAGATGGTCTGGCAGTCAGGCATCTTGTCTCTGTGCTCTGGAATGTCTCCCTCCCAAGGGGGAGACCATCATCTGGCCTGGCTTTTATCTAATTTGAGACACCTTTGTCACAGATCTTCTTTCCTCAGAGAATATTCCAAGGTGCTTAGGATCCCATGCTGTTCAGTGGTTGTGGTTTGAAGCTTGGGTGTGCTTTGCTTTTTATTGAAAGTCCACTAATGAGTGAGTACATCCCCTGCTTATCTTTCTGGGTTTGTGATAGCTCACTCAGGAGGATGTTCGACAAATCCATACATTTGCCTGTGATTTTTAAGATGTCATTTTTTCTTACTGCGGAGTAGTACTCCACTGTGTAGATGTACCACAGTTTGTTAATCCATTCTTCAGTTGAGGGGCAACTAGGTTGTTTTCAGGTTCTTGATTTTATGAATAATGCTGCTATAAACATAGTTGAGCTAATGCTTTTGGGGTGTCAATGTGCATCTTTAGCGTATATGCCCAATAGTGGTATTGCTGGATCCTTGAGGAGACTGATTCCCAGTTTTCTAAGAAACCAACAAACTGCATTTCAGAGTTGCTAACCAAGCTGACACTCCCACAAACAATGGAGGAGTGTTCCCCTTGCTCTGTAACCTCTCCAGCATAGGCTGTCATCTATGTCTTTTAATCTTAGCCATTCTGGCAGGTATAAGGTGGCATCGCAAAGAGTTTTGGATTTGCATTTCTCTGATGGCTAAAGAGATCGAACACTTTTGCATGCGCCATTCAGCCATTTGTAATGCTTCTGCTGAGAATTCCCTTTTTAATTCTGAACTCCATTTTTTGATTGGGTTATTCAAGGTTTTGGGCTCTAGTTTCTTGAGTTCTCTATATATTTTAGAGGTCAGTTCTTTGTCACTTGTAGGGTTGGTGAAAAACTTTACCCATTCTGCAAGCTGTCATTTTGTCTTATTGACAGTGTCCTTGGCTTTAAAGAAGCTTCTCAGTATCAGGAGGTCCCAATTATTGATTGTTGTTCTTAGTGTCTGTGCTACCGGTGTTGTATTTAAGAAGTTGTCACCTGTGCCAGTGCATTTTGGAGGGTATGTCCCACTTTCTTTTCTATCAGGATCAGTGTGGCTGGTTTATGTTGAGGTCTTTGATCCAAGATTTGAGTTTTGTGCAGGTTGACAGGCTTGGATATATTTGCATTTTTTCTACACACTACTATCCAGCAATGCCAACACTATTTGTTAAAGATACTATCTTTTTTCCATTGAACATTTTTGGGCCTCTTTGTCAAAGATCAGGCGTTCATAGGCTTTTGGGTTAATGTCGGGATCTTCATTTCTATTCCATTGATCCACAAATCTCTTTTTATGCCAGTACCAGGCAGTTTTTATTACTGTAGCTCTATAGTATACTTTGAAATTGGGGATGGTGATGTCTCCTGAGGTTCTTTTGTTTCAAAATATCCTCCCTTCTGAAACCAGATGATTCAAGTTCTAGTGAAGAGACATTGATTTCATCATCATCACAGGGTTTAGCTATGATAGCCCAAGCTTTGCTGTCACTAAGGAAAAGAAACCATGAGGAAGGAGTAACTTCAAAGTCAACACTACCCTTGCAGAAATGCTTCTCACCACATTATCATTCCTGGAGCTTTCACAAGTTTATAGAAGGTAGGATTTATTTTTTAATTAATTTTAGTTTACTCTGGCAGATCTTTCCTTGTTTAACTTTGCCTTTTTTGTTGAGTAAGAATTTTCTATGATTTCAAATAAAAGTAGTTTACTCTTCAATTCCTTATACACAAAATAATTTGCTAATTCTTCACTGTAATGATATAATAAAACATCATTTTGGAACTGTATTTTTAGTACTTAATTAAGTTGCATTGCAGTCAAAAGACTCAATGAAAAATTAATAGAATGAAAAGTAACTAAGCCCCCTTTTTATGTCAGACTCTGTGCTATGCTCTAATGAAATTTCCCTGACCAGTTAATTCTCTAATCTTCTGATGTCGTAAAGCCATTATTTGTCTGTCACTTTGTTTTATCTCTGCAAAATTGATCCTTAATCTTATCACTGCCCAGTTTATTGTGTGAGTGTGTATGTGTGAGTGTTTGTGTGTGAGAGAGATAAAGAGAATGAGAGGAATGTGTTACCACATATCTAATCAATCCATTTATTTTATTCTACTACTTAAAATCCTATAAAATTAGTTTAAAATATTTATTTTTAACTTCTTTTTTTAATAGACCTTTATGCTCTCATTCTAATAACCTCTATGTGTTTTGTAACCATTGATTTATAATTCATCATAAATTCTGAAACAAAAACTTTTCGAAATTAAAATCATCAGAAGAGCCTTGACATGTGAATCTAGGTAAAGATGACGATGTCTTCTGGTCAGGATCCTAACAGAAAAAAAAATGAGTTTATGGTAAGACCTTTGGTCCTATCTTATTTCAAAATAATTTTATGTTCATCCACTTAGTTTTTAGAGCTGCAGAACTGGAGCCTTGCTTTCTTGACATTCACTCAATTTTCGTGGGATCAAGACTGGAGTCCTATGTTCTCATGGACTATCAGGCTTTGATGTCTGTACTTGAAAAGTTTAGTAACAAAGAACTGTCAAAACAGGCTAGCCTACTTTTTCAATGTGTTTAGGAAAATGTCATTGAGTTTAAGTTTTGCTAGCTAATGTAATAAATTAAAGGTGAGGATAATAAAAACAAATTTATGAGGAAAACTTTTTTTAATGTTATACACAGTTTTTTATCAATATTCTGGAAAAGGAGATTAGACTAGTCTGAACCTCAAGTATAGATATTTTTGAAAAGTCTATTATTTGGTTATGTATGTGCTTATATGGATGACTCTGTTTGTGTTACATGCATAGAATCAAAACAGTACATCAAATCCACTGGAACTGAAGCTACTGATGGTTGTAAGTCAACATGTGGATTTGAGAGTAAACCCACGTACTCCCTCCAAACACTACACATATTATAACTACTGAGCCAGTGACGCAGCCATCTCTTTACATTTAAGCACAGAAATATAGCAAGCCACTTCAAATGTTAAATGGAATAATTTTTAAAATATAAGTATTTTTGCCTCCCTGAAAAATAATTATATGCAAATATGCACAATATTTTCACAAAAATTGTGGTACAACACACTTTAACTGACTCTCAAACTTGTATGTTTTAAACATCACAGGTTAAAGTTTGAAATATAGCAGGTGTTAGAATTTATTTCAGATAATGAAAAAGTAATTTTTGAGAGAAAAGTCAGACAACAGTTCTTTTAATATTTCTCTGTGATTCAAATTTATATAACAGCAACAAACTCTTTCTTTTGAAAGAGACTATTACTCAAAGTTTTCTGTGAATAGAATGTACATATCTTCTTTAATCTTAGCTTTGCTGGTGTGGTATTGACTGCCTATGTGAAACTGAAAAATGTTAGTGACAAGAGTAAATTATCTATATTTATAGAAAACTAGAGTAAAAATTGTGTATTTTGTGACTAAAATATATACTTGTTGAGAAATAGCCAAGGGACATTATTTTTGTACAAGGATTCAAAACCAATGTAAAATGTAATAAGATGGATAAGAGGATACTAACCAATAGTGTTTTTTAAGTACATGTGTGATTGTAGTACTTTCAATATTGAGCAAATGCAACCTAAGAAAAACTTCAAAATTTTTGAGTAATTATTTAGATTACTTAACAGTGAAGGACCTTGAAAATTTAAGAGGAGCAGTATTGTTATGATCTGTGAAATAATGAATGGAAAGAAGATTCAAAGCTAAGGAATTTCTTGCAGTGCCTTCATATTGTGAGACTCCAAGTAAGTCCTTCATGGCCTCCTATAGTAGATGGACATTCTACTGTGGTTGTAGAGCACTAAAGCACCTTTTGTAATTTATATTGCCATAGTCTGTACCAGATGCAATTGTATTAAGAAAGACAATATCTTCTTATACTGCTGACTTTAGAGTAGTCACAGTGTGTAGAGTGGTGATTTTTTAAAAATCAGTTCATATAAAGAAAGAAAAGCATATATATTTTGAAAATTATAGAAAATACTGTTACAGTTTTAAATTCACAACAGTCTATATTAGCTGGAATTTTTATTGCATTTACATCCAGCATTTTATATGTTGACTGATATAAGATGGAAATGAAAGATGGTTGTAAAGACATATACAGATTGATCTGTATGTTTCAAGAGATGTTAATAAAGAATTTTTATATTTAAATTCTTCACAAGCATACAGTTATATCTTTGTATACATAATTTTGGGATTTTGTCACTGTTTTCATACCTAGACTCTTTCATCCAGATTTTGATGGTATCTTTTTATGCTCTCCAAGTCTTCAGGTCCTTAAATGCTGCTGCCTCAGAATTAAAGACACATAACAAAATTGCAGCTGCAGGTAAGTGTATTTGTAATAAAATTCTGTAGTGACTTCCCCAGGATATTCTGCCTTGCAGCTTCCATTGTTTAAGAATGTAATGTTTACAAAATGAAGATTAGAGAGCTGCATTTTTAAGAGGGAAATCTATGGCTAATTAGTAAGTCCTTTTGCTTACTTATGATATTGTTGACTAACTAAAACAAGAGTGAATCAGTATCCAAAATACATCCAACAACCCACATTGGAAAGCCCTTTCAACAATTAAGAATTTGGTTACTCATTGAGTATTTTAATTGTATTAAAGTATGTGAATCAATAACCTTGAAGTGGACACATTTGTTTATGATATTAAAGGATGGTAGAAGATATGTTTTTCGCTTATTTTGTTACAAATCTTGTATCTCTGTGGGAAATACAATGCAAGCACCAGTATGTTATAACTCCATATAACAGCATGTAGACCTTGCTTTTATTTGTAACTGACTATTCCTAACTCACTGTTTTACATTATGAAATAGCTCTGGATCAATAAAGATAGCAGCCAATAGCTAGAGGCAGAAGGCAGTAGAATATAGTATTCTAATATAGTAACTAATGTATCCCCCTCTCTTCCATGTTCTTACTGCCCCAGTCAGTTCTGGAGTTTTACTTCAGAGTGATTTGCAGATGGATTACATAATGACACAATGTCTGTGCATTGTGTTCTTCAGTTCCTCATAGCTTGGTAATATTAAGAAGTGCCCATATTCTTTAAAAGAAATAAATTTCGATTATGAATTTTATTTACGAGAAATTAACCTAGACTACATTTTAGTCATGTGGCTGAACAAAGATAATTGGTTAATTAAAGCTTAATAGCTAGTTAATAGGAAGCCAGGAACTACTGGACTAGCAGTTACTATAAAATTAAGTCTCCAACTCAATTATTTGGGAAATAGTTTCTGGCATTTGAGAGTTTGTGGTGGAACAGAGAAACTTTTTACTAAAAATGGGGTTCCAACATGGTACATATACATCCACATTAATTCTGACAATGTTTTGAAAAGGTTCTAGGCTACGTAAATGAAACAAAAAACAGCTCCCTATTTGTGTTTCTCAAGAGGGCCATGGTAAATAGATGCCATGGTGAGCAGGTTCAGGCTGTAACATGGCAGGTTCTTGCAATCTCACTGGAGCTTCAGTACAAGCCTGAGCTGCTCATGACACATTCACATTTAGGGTTACTGCTCATACAGACAAAAGGGAACAGGGAACAGAGTTAAACATGGCTTCTTGGTAACAGTAACAACAGTAACAGAGATTTTTGTTTTGTTTTGTTTTGTTTTGTTTTGTTTTATGTGCTAATATGCTCTGTTTGTTGACCGCAAAATGCAGCTCCTTTAAGAGAGGCTTCTTCATGCAGCCTTAGCATCAAAAACCAATGCTTTTTAAACAGGCCCTGCTACCAAACAGTTAAATAAGTTTTATGAGCAGAGGACAGCAATGCTTTACTCTGTGACAGTGTGGACACTTAAACTTTCCAGAGTTGTAGTTGTAAAATGTGGCTCTTATCAGCATCTCTGCCATGAATCTAAGGTCTCACAAACCAAGGTGCTGGGAGGAATCTGTCTTCACAGCCAAAGCTTTAATCTTAGTTACAAGGGTTTAGTCCTATCCATAAGACTTTAAACACCTTTTAGCAGACTAAAACGTGGTATGGTCAGAAAAAGATAGAGACATACAGTAAAGTCAAATTCAGAAGAAGACAAACATCTAGAGTATATGTCTGCTTGGAAGAGAATTAAAGAGAATAGAGAAAGTTCTTTAAAAAGAAAGAGAATAACAAATAACGATTAGTCACATAAATATAGGATATAGACAGGGAGTCTGAATACTGTGTGCTATTGGTTTTTTGTTTGTTTGTTTGAATGCTGAGGAAGAAGCAACAGCTGCTACAACAGTTGATTATAAAACCTGCTGTATTAATTCAATCTATTTATTTTGAAAATATCTTGACTTTAAAATTTAAGTCAAAAAATAGGTTACTTTACACACTCAAATGTGCATCTCTGGTGATTGTTCTGGAGTTAATTTTTTCTAATCTTGCTTTAATATTAGCAGACACTTTACTAAAAATAAATCTTGTAAAGGAAAAAAATATGTTACTTTAAAGAAGAGAATTTTTTATATCCATGAAAAATGAGAGGTCATGAATGCATTCACAGTCAAAAAAAATAAGGTTTGATAAAGGAGGAAAACCCCCCATATACATCCCAAAAAGTGAATTAAATATAGGAGCTCAATTTCTCAAATTCTTCTGTCCATTTTGTTTTCAACAATTTGTATTCATTAGGTCAGGTTAAAGGGCAATAGCAAAGGCCCTATAAAAACACATTGTACTATAGATCTTTCTAACTATTTATTTTCCAAACTCTGCATTTGTAAAGTTTTCCTTTTCCAAGTTTCTGTCTAAACAATTTTTATGTCTACAAGTCTCAAGGCATCTGTAATTGCAAATAAATATGTGTGTATCTGTAACTTTCCCTGCTTTTTTGCCCGTGAGTTTGATGGCCAAATTGACATGACCTAACAAGTCATTATGTCTTTCACTTTTAATTTTAGGTAGAACTTGTTCTGCTTGCTCAACAATATAATAATGTAGCAAGTCTGAAAGGAAATTTAGCTTCATTGCCTCTAATTTTATAGAATAAATGCATCTTATATTGATGTCCACAGCTCAGAGTTCTAACACACTGAAATCAATACAGCCGATCTTTGGAGATATTCTGCCAAATATCCTAATTAAATAAAATTGTGATCAAGGGTTTGAGAAATTCCTCACCCTTAGAATAACTGAATATACACTCTGGAGAAATGTATTGTTGCAAAGTGGTTTTATCTTTTTGTTAAAAGAGATGAAAAGAACTCATGTCTGTCCTAATACAAAGTAGACTAGAGGGTGAACTAGTCCACATGTGTAATTCAAGCATGTGGAAGGCTGTGCTGGAAGTATTGCAAATCCAAAGTCAAACAACAAAACATAATTACCTCCAGACAAACCTGAGCTATATACTGACGTTTTGTTTAAAGAGTATTTAACAAAATGTCTCTCAAAAGCCAGGGGTTTTAATCTTCCAAGTAACAATATAAAGTATGATCATGGCCAATTACTGAAATATTGAAACATCACAATTGTTGAAGTCTGATGTTTAGTGCGGTCGGTGCAGGAAACAAAAGTAGAAGTATGAAAGAAAAACATTTTTTTTTATACAACTCTCTACATGCGAAAAGAAACATGTTGAGTCCTCTATAGAAATGTGTATGGTAGTTTACTGGTTTAGTATTTCATGATATTGTGGTTGGTTGGCTATATGTCAACAAGCCACAAATTAGAATCACTTGAGTGGAGAGCCCCACCTAAAGAGCTATCCAAATCCCCTTAATACATATGAGAAGCCTCACTGCTACTAATGCGGATGGCACTTTTTGGTGATAGTCCAGATTGAAAAAGCATAGAAAAAGGCAGAAGAATTACCTATTTCTCCATTGGCAGAATTCTCTTCTACCACCAAAGTGATTTACACCATTGCTGCTGCGGCTTTCTTTATGGATTGAAGAACCAGGATTGCCAAGTTTCATGTGGACTAGGCGCCAAAGGCTCTCTAGGTACCTCCCATCTGCTATCTCTACCACAT
Source organism: Sigmodon hispidus (assembly GCA_004025045.1). Classification (NCBI taxonomy): domain Eukaryota; kingdom Metazoa; phylum Chordata; class Mammalia; order Rodentia; family Cricetidae; genus Sigmodon; species Sigmodon hispidus. The sequence goes on along the minus strand of PVIH01009652.1, from coordinate 33,043 downwards.
TCTCAAATGCTTTAAGTGTTTTCTAGGTCTTTTATACATGGAGTACCTTCTTGGTCAACACACTTCCAGTAGTATATTACTCCTTTTATTTTTGGTTGTGAGCCTAGCCTTTAATGCATGAGCCATCTCTCCATTACTCCTTAACAACAAAACAAATAATGATGATCTTCTTAACATTTGTCATTATGTCCTCATTTTCAGCTAACTAAAAGATTAGATTGTCAACCTCCCTCCTTTGGAAGTTTCTTTCTTTGCACATTTTTTATAGTTCACAAGAGTAATAACATCAAGGACTATTAATCATCTTAGATCTCATACTTCCTCCAAATTGCAGGGCCTTTTGTGGTCAATATAAAATTCAAAAGTCCTGGCACAGAAATTTTCTAGTCTAAATTTACAACAATAAAAATAGAGAAATTTTATATTTCGTTCCTTAGAATAAATATAGGTTGAAATTTATGTTTCCTTTACTTACATACACAATGCTTAAATGAATCCTCCATAAAATCAATCAATCAATTGATCATTCAGTCAATCATTAATCAATCAGCATAGTGAGTAAAGGAAGAAAAATGGAGACATAGAAGTTTAATGTCTTGGCTGTAAAGAAAATATCTTGTGTTTGAACTTGAAGAAAGGATTTATAAGTGTTCTACCTATTTCCCATTTAGTCTTCTAAACTTGAGAACTGCTGTTGCCACCACAAATAGTACCATTATATTGCATACACTTACAGAATTTACAATACACAAGAAGCAGAGATACTTCTTCTTGGATATAATAATAGGCCATCTTCAGCAACTAAAACGGCAAATGATTAATCTGGCTCAATGTTGTTTGTTTTTCAGATTACATTATTTTAATCTATAAATTTTACACATGAAGTTCAATATATTATTATGTTATATGATAGAAGATATTAAATAGATAAATTCTAGACAGACAAACAGATAAAGACAGAAATATGTAAGAAACAGTTTGAATTTTTTTCTTTGGAAATAAACTGTATTTTTATTGGGTTTATCTTTCCAAGTATAATATGGAACTAGTTGTGGGCATCTCTCATAACAAGTCTACAGAAAATATATCTTAGGGAGACTCAAAGTGATTTTAGGGGGTTTGTTGGAAGTTAACTGTGAGATTACTTCAGCATTCTGAAACAAAGAAAACTGGTTACATCAAACACTGAAACTAATAAACAAGAAAAGGGCTGTATGTGGCAAAAAAAATAATCATCATGACTTCTGGTTATAGTTTAATTAATCTTTTCTTATGATCCAGTAAAACCATTCAAGTCTTACTTTTACTGATGAATGAGCTAACATTCATGTAGCAATCTAAGAGGCTGTGAGTTAAGCTGTTCTAATTTGTTAGCCCCAAGGAGAATCTCCTTAGTGGGATTTCTCAGTGCAGAAATGTTTGTGGCAGAAGAGAGAGGATTATATATAAGAGGGATAATCCATTTGGATGTGGTTCTGTTTTGAGGTATGTATGGCAGGCTTATTTCTGTCTTTGTTGATACAAATAGAAAGATCTAGCCACATTTCCTCAGTGTTTGTGCCACTCATTTTTTGATAATATCCGGTATCAGGTAATTTTTAGTTCTTAAGATTTGATTTCATTTGCTATGTTCTTCAAAATTACATGTAATAATCCCATGTAAGATGGTTATAAATTTTCCTATTCCCCAAGAAAAGAATTTATGATTTTCATTGCTATTATACCTAAGAAGACCTAATAATTATTTCTGAATTGCCTTATGTCTTATAAGGGTTTCTTATAATAATTAATAGGGTTATAATTATAATATATAATTAATAGGGTTTCTATTGCTTCAACAAAACATCACGACCAAAAAGCATGTTGTAGCAGTAGTTTCTTATCAAGCAATAGCTCACAGATGATGACATGGAAACTTATTATTACTTTTCAAAGCTTGACCTTTAGGTTAGGCTTGTCGCAACTAACTCATATATCTTAAATGTGCCTATATATCAATCTACATTCTGTCATGTGGCATTACATCTGTTCTGTATTGCATCTCCTGTTTTCTTTCTCTGTGTGCTTGGGGACTCTGCCTGTCTTCCTCCCAGGGTTATCTCTCTGCCTGGAAGTCCCATCTATGTCTTCCGCTTAGATATTGGCCATTTGCCTTTTTATTATGTCAGTCAGAGCAATACATCTTCATACAGTACACAGATACCCCATGTGACAAGTTGGGGTGGAAAGGGTTTATTTGGATTACCTTTCAGCATTGCTGTTCATCACCGAATGAAGTCAGAACAGAAATTCAAATAGTACAAGATCCTGGAGGCAGGAGCTGATATAGAGGCCATGGAAGTAAACTGCTTACTGTCTTATGTCCTCTGGCTCACTCAGCTCACCTTATAATAAAACTCAGGACAGCAGGTGCAGGATGACAGCTTCTTCCATGAGCTGGGTCCTTTCCCATTAAACACTAAATGAGAAAATACCTTACAGCTGGATCTCAAGGAAGCATTTCTCAGCTGAGGTTCCTTCCTCTAATGACTCTATAGCTCATGTCAAGTTGCCACACAAAACCACCTGTTCACCTTATTTTATTTTAGTCCATTTTCCTGAAACATTCTTTTCCTTTAAGATTTATTTTGAGTCATGTGTATGTGTGTCTGAGTGTCTTTGTGGAGCATGTGTACTCATGAATACAGGGATCATAGGAAATCCAATGGTGCAATACTTACATACAATTTCCTGATATTTAGCATGGGTGATAGGAATCAAACTCTAATTCTCTAGAGAAACAGACTGTCCTTTATCCTGTGAGCTAGCATTTTTTCCTAATTTATCAATTATTGTTATTTACAGAAACTTATTTGAAATGTCTATTTTAAATTTGAGCAAGGTCTCTGTGGTTAGGAGCACTTGACTGGTCTTTTAGGGTTCATGAGTTCAATTCTGAGCAACCACATGTTGGCTCAAAACCATCTGTAATGGGATATTATTTCCTCTTCTCCTGTCCTTGACAATCAATCATAGACATAAAATACATGAATAAACAAATCTTAAAAAAAAACAGCTTCTTGATTTAGTTACATGCTCCGAATGTTTATATTTTTAAAAGAAGCACACTCTTATTTTAAATGTATATATTTAACAAAATGCCAAATTGTTTTAATCAATAAAATTGAGAGCAGTAGTTAAAGATACCAATCAAAAAAATCACAAGAGAATATTCTCTCCTGATGTCTTTCTGCTATAACACAGCATGGATAACCAACCATCTTTAGTGATAACTTGCCTTTTGCCTCTGCCCCTAGCAATGTGGTCACTGTATCTAATGGTTTTGAGTCAACATGTGGTTGTTTTTTCTTTCCCCCACTTAATGTTTTGTTTGTTTATTTTGTTTTTCCTGATATGTTTACTTGTAGTACAAAGTATTTCTAAATTATATTACCTTTTATACTACACTCCCCCTCCAATGATCTGTTTATTTTCTTGAACTTAAAACATTGGGTATTAAGAAAATGGTAATATCAATAATAATGTGCTTCCCTTTTGCTTTGGGAATCTGGAGCATGGCACATTTTAGGAGCTTCCACAAAAACAAAACACTAACAAAAATAAGGATTTGGTTCATCATGATAATGCATCCCTTGAAACCCATCACAATGACAGCAAAGACTACTGGGCCCTAGTGAATTTGAGGTCAGTATGGTTTGAACAGTAAGATTCAATGCCAGCAAGGGATGCAATACAGTGGAACCCTACTTCAAAAACAAACAAACAAATGATAGACACCTTTTTGATAAACATAAAGAATCTGGAGGTAAGAATACATCCATGGAACTCTCTTTATAATTTGTGTTTGTGTAACCCTAGAATACTAGACTACCTATACTTTGATCTACATCTATTTCATCAATTGATTTTAAATAAACTTCTATCTAAAGATAAAACTAGCTTATATTGATCTGTAGCAGTTCCCATTATGGTTTGATTAGTCTATCTCACGAAATTAGCAGTTTGTGCATTATTTCCTGTAAAACTTGTTTTCCAGGTCACAGATGAAACACTATTGATATTGAGAATCATAATGGCAAATTGATCACTCACAAAGAGTGCTAACAAGACTGTCCTACTTTAAGAATATATTCCAGCTGATGTAAACTCACTTAAAGAAGCAGAGCACTGTTTTAAACATGCAGAAAGACAAACTTCAATTATTTTATAATGTTTCTTGAAGGTGTTTAACCTCAGTGGACTCCTGAAAGCAGTGTCTAAAACCTGTCATGGGAGGCTAGAGAATGTGCTGCTTGTCTACCCTGCCATTATAAAGGAAGAAGCTGCATTGTTCATCAATGGCAGGCTTTGATAGACTCTGAAGGTTCATAATTTTTACAAAATATTAGATATTTTCTTTAGAGAAATAGAAGTCTTTCATAACACTAAGAGTATTTTTCATCTCAAATGGAAGAGTAAGAGAAAGAACATTTTGATTCTTGAAAGATAATGTCCCTTATGTCTGAGAAGCTACACAGAACATGTTGTGGAACATACAGTTTGTTTCTTTGAGGATTTTGGTGATGGATGTCAAATTATTTTCCATTATTACCACTTTATTTTTTCCTATTCTTCTTTCCTGATTGAATATACAAGTATGTCATTTTAGTGGCTGGAAGCTACTTAAGATAAATAAGTGAAGATACTGTTCTAATGAATGAAAGATAAGCTTTTTTTCCCATCTCAAGCTTTAATTCACTGATATTCTTACACCTAGTGATAAAAAATGAAAGCTACATCTTAGTTTATTTGATAAATTTTGCTTTTTATTATGAATAAAGTCATATTTTTTATCCATGTATTCCCTTGTTCAGACTCCCTTCCCCCTCCCATCCCTCCCAGTCACTCACTCTTCTCCCCTTCACTTCATCTCCTCCCCAGCAAGGGCAGGAGGTCCCAAGATCCCAAGGTGGCTTAGTTCAGCATCCACTCCAGGCAGATCAACTTTCCTCACCCCAACATCAAGCCCAGGTCAGGTGCTCCTCTGGAGGGAATGGACACTAAGCTGCTGGTCCAAGGTGTTTCAGATCCCAAGCTGATCAGTGTTTGTGGTTTGCAGCTTGGACATGCTTAGCTTTTTGTTTAAAGTCTATTTTGCTATTCTAGTACTGTAAATAAAAACTTCAAAATGCAGCTGAAGGTACATTACTTTTGTGTATGCAGTCATTCTACAATTTTGTCCCTTAATCAAGGAAAATTAAGGTTTTTTATTAAGGAAGAGAGTGTATTGAAATAATATATATATGTGTCTATATGTGGTTATATACAGTATATATTTCTCTATATGTTGTGGTTGTAATCACAAAATTGGGAGTTTGAAGCAGGAGTATTACTATGAGATACATGCCACCTTGGGAAATATAGAGAATTTCATTCCAGCCTGGAGTACATAATGAGTTGTTGTGGAATGTTCTCTGTATAATGTAAATAAATAACTGTTTGGACCCTTGCAGGGCACCGTAGATGTGGGTGGAGAATCAGAGGCAGCCAGGTAGGAAGAAGGGGTGGAGTTTACTAGTCGCCATCTGTCCCCCGAAGAAGAAGCATGTAGGAATTCAGGTGAGCCATGGACTGCAAGCCACGTGGTGGGTAGATTCATGGAAATGGGTTGATTTAAGAAGAAAGAGCTAGCTAGTAATGTGCTTAAGATATGGGCCAAGCAGTGTAAAGTATATAAGCGTGTGATTCATTTCTTTTGGGGGGCAAAAGCTGCGGGCGCACAGACCAGGCTCCACACCGCCGGCACCACACGCGTGCCAGGTCACAAATC
>PVIH01009652.1:0-27134 GCA_004025045.1 Sigmodon hispidus | reverse complement strand
ATGAGTCATGTTTCAAAAATAACAGCAACCCCTAAATGAACAAATAAAGAAAAACAAAATAAAAACAACAACAAAAAAAAACATGAAAGGGAAAAAAAAGTTAAAACCCCTAGCAACTTAATAAATAAGTTCCTAAATTTGATTATCCAATTCATTATAGGAGCTGTTATTTAGTTTATTTTGAGTAATTAACCAATAACCTCAGACACAGGTATTTAGGTTCCTATAGATCTCCTGAAATTTGCTATTAGCTTGGCTTCATGAAGTCATTGGATGTAGTAAGCCTTCAACATTTGAAATATTTTTTCCTTGAGAATCATAGTTAGCATTCTAAATGCTTGCTTGTTTTGTAACAGTGAAAAATCTCTTTACCTAACAATGTCAAACAGAGGAAAAGCATTGGAAAGAACTATAGAATTTTACTGATGGTGGTTCTGAAAATGTGTCTGCTTGATAACAGCATTGCAGCTGTTTTGCATCTCTGTACTAAAAACACTGCCTGCTCTTTGTTATGAAAATTTGCAAGCATACAGGTCAAGTTATTCAAGTTTGTCTCTGCAGTTGGTCATATGATGTCACATGTGTGTCTTACATCTCTCCCTGCTCTTGCGAGTACAGCCCAGTTTTCAGACTTGTGGATGCCACTTTTGTCTGTCCCTGTGCAGATCTTTCAACACTTTGTCTCAAGCTTGGAGAAATCTTCATGGAAATTCTGGAGGCCCAATGGATTTTCTGGTTATAGTACAATCTGGACGTTTGGTTAAACTGGGTTTCTTCCACTCCAAACCTCAAGTTATGTGCATTTTGGGCCTTTCCCTGTGGTTAAAATCTTCTAAGATATTACTTTTTCCTTGATTTACATTATTCCTAGTTAAATGATATTACCATTTTTTTAACATGAAATTTGCCGACTTATAGAAATTCTTTATTAGGGTTCTTTGTTTAACTGGAATATAAAGCTTTTGTTATGTACTGAACATGTATGGCCAACAAATTTATGTATCAGAAATTGGGTGGCCAACTATTGGGGTTATGAGAAGCAATATTATCTTGAAAGTCCTGACCTAATCAATTGATCCATTCTTTGATGGGTTCATAATATTGAGATATTAGTAGGAAGTGTTCAGAAGGAGGTATAATTCTTGGTGAATGCATGTGTCCTAGTAAGGTGTGTTTTCTGCCTTCCTTCCAGCCACAATTAGATGAACAGCTTCTGCTACATATTCCCATTCCATGGTCCTTGCTTTACTTCAGTCATGAGGCATATATATATATATATATATATATATATATATATATATTAGAGAGAGAAAGAGAGAGAGAGAGAGAGTTTGCAGAGTCCCAATTTTCAAATTACTCAAGCTAGTGCCAAGTTGATCTAAACATAAAAAGGAAAGTCAATTTTACAATATTAATTTTTCCAATTCATATACATTAAAGGTCTATCTATCTACCTTCCTTGTCTTCCACTATTTTTTCTGCAGATTTTAAATATGTCTATTATGGAAGTTTTTTACCCAAATAGATAGGCTCATAAAGAAGTATTTTAACCTATTTTAAATGTAATTTATTTCCCCAATTGTTTTCTTAATGTGTTTATTATTGATATATAAAATGGAGACCGAATTTTATATGTTGATTTTGTATCCTACCAAATTTTTGAAATTGTTAGGAGGTTTCTGGTGCATTCTTTAGAATGTCTCATAGATAAATATGCCATCTGTAACAAAAGATACTGTGATTTCTGTCTTAATTAGGGTTGACTATTACTGTGAAAAGATACTATGACCACAGTAACTCGATAAAGGAAAATATTTAATTGAGATACTCAGAGGTTCCATTCATTATCACCAGGATGAGAAGCATAGCAGCATTTAGGCAGAAGTGGTGCTGGAGCTGAAAGTGTTGTATCTGGCAGGCAACAGGAAATCAACTGACACTGAGTCATATCCTGAGCACATGAGACCTCAAAGCCCACCCCAACAGTGACTCACTTTCTCTAATAAGCCATACCCATTCCAACAGAACCTCATATCCTAATAGTGCTACTCCCTATGAAATTATGAGAGCCAATTACATACAAACTACTACAATTTATTTTCCCTTTATATAATCCTTTTTTTTTTTTGTTCTATTGTTATAACAAAGACTTCAAACACTAAACTGGATAAGAGTAGAGGTAATACAAATCACTGCTTTGTTCCTGACTTTAATGATTTAAAATTTTCTCCTTTTAACATGATGATGAATTTATAGACTTTATTAAATTTGAGTGTGTTTCCTCCAACCCTAATCTCCATAGGACATCAACTAATTCATATATATATATTTTATATATATGTATATATGATTTTTTGAGACAGGGTCTCTCTATACTTTTGAAATCTATCCTGGAACTTGCTCTGTAGGCCAGGGTGACCTCAAACTCACAGAGATACATCTGTCTCTGCCTCTCAAAAGTTGGAATTAAAGGCATGTTCTACCACCTGATTCATAAGACATTTAGGAAGAAATAATGTTCAATTTTGTCTAATACATATTATGAATGTATGATGATTATGAAATTTTTGTCCTTAATTGAATTTATGTAACTCATTACACTTACTACTTATATAAATTGAGTCTCTTATATAAGAGACACTTATCCCTGGGTCTCTGGGATAATGCCAATTTAGTCATAGTGAATGATATTTTTGTTTTGTCCTTGTTTTTAGCTTGCAATCACTTTGTAGAGAATTTTAAAACATGTTAATAAAGGATATTGATCTATAGTTCTCTATTTTTGTTGTTTGTATCAGGATTTTGGACTTGAGTAATTCTGGCTTCATAGATGACTTTTAGAAGTGTCCCTTCCATTCATCTTTTGTGGAATAATTTAAGAAGCATTTTCTTCTGTAGTTTTTCATTAAATGTTTGGTAGAATGCTTCTGTGAAACCATTTGACCTGTGTCTTTTCCAGGCAAGTGGTGTTGGTGGGCTTAATATAGATAACCGATTTATGGCTTAGCACCAATTGTTTCCGTCTCAACACTTTGACAAGCTATGCATCTCCTCAAAGGCAGGTGCCAACAGCTCAAACAAACCTATCTGACCAAGGCGGAAAAAAAAGTAAGGTCTACTGATATGTAAACATAAGTATTTAGAAGGGATTTGAGTGTCTGGGCAGATATGACTACAACATATTGTATGTGTTAATATCCATCTTAATTATTCATAATAGTTTTTAAATTTTGCTAATTTAAGTTTGCCAATTTTACCAAACATCCAGTTTTCAAGGAGTTACTGCATTGTAAGAATTGATTCACTTTCTATACTTTATTGAATAATTGTAAATTAATTGGAAGCATTAATTACCATTAATGAAAATCTTTGTAGAGTTCAGCCTTTTTTATCACAAACACTGTTAGGACTAAAGCAGGTCCCAAAATTGGCATTTCTGGTGACAATGTCAAAAATAGGACATTGAATGGGTAAACATAATTGATATTGAGTAGACAGAAGCCTAAATTCAGCATTCCTCAGTAGTCTCACATGGTCAGTTCTGTTGACTAAGAAAACAGAGCTCACAGACAATGTTGTACTTATCAGGAACATCTCTACTTCCCTTAGTCAAGAGTATCTAGTTTCTGATTAATCCAAGGAGTCTGGATCAGCTCAAAGACCTCACCTTACTTTTTCCTCAAGCTGCCCTCCTCTATTCTCTGAGGCAAGCCAGCCTTTTTATCCCCAATAAACTTTTCTTTCTATCTATAGTGGTCAAGTTTAGTGGTTTCACTGAGTCCCTTTGCTTATATTTGTTTCCCAAAACCTGGGAGAGTCACAGTTAACTCCCAGAAAGTGCAATTATTTCTGAACAAACCAACAGCTATTCAGAGCCTTCAGAGTAGGGATCATTTGCCTATGCTGGCTTCCACCACTCTAAGTCTGGAATCCACTCTTGCATTGCTTGTTTCCTCTCGTTGTTTCAGGCAGTCATTTCTCTTTAGGTACTCAAGTAACTGTTCTCTGGGAGCTGCCTGCTCTCACTCTTTTTTTAGCCTTCTTGACTCTCTGATTCAGAGAAAGTTGTACCAGTTTTCCATGCATCCTTTTATTTATTCCTGAGTGCCTCATGACTAGGCATAGAAGCATCTCCACTAAGTGCCTGGGCATTTTTCTGACAAATCTCAATCCCTTGGGAACATTCTTGTGTTGAGCTTCTGTGCTACAGCAGTTACACCTTACCTCACCAATATCTCTGTGTTCTTGTCTCTGGCTCTTCAGTCTCCTTTCTGGTGACACTCTTATTTACAGCCTTTAATACCTCAACTTGAAAGAATTTTTTTCTCAGTCTACTCTACCTCTTTTTTTTGCTCTATTCCTAGGAACAAACTTAATGCTACCCTTTTTTCAAGGGGAGCTCACAGCTGCCTTCCCAAATATTTTCCCTCTTTGTACTAAGAAATACAAACTTTGTCACTTTTTTAATAGCAGTATGGTATGGCCTCAATACAAGATCGATAATTAGTCTCAATGTTCAGAAAAAGATACATTTAATATCTTAATTCTCGTAGATTCTGATAAATGCTGCAAATGCAAAGGAAAATGATCCAAAATACCTTATCTCTAAGCCTTCTTTGCTTTCCACTCTTGTCCCTCGCTCTAGTTACTTTATTCAGTGTAAAAGAGACTCAAATGCCTTTTGGGAATGAAGTAGATAGAAAAATTGTCAAATGCTCTTTTACTATACAAAAATATGGCTCTGAAAATGCCATTTAGCTAGCTTATGTTAGACCTAAGAATAATTGTCTAAAAGCTACCTTGAAAAAGCCTTTGTTTTGGGTTAGGCTAGTCCTTTGGCTCTGTGACAGAACAGGATAACTGGATAGCCAAATAACAGACTATATATTTGAGAACAGCTTAAAGCTAAACTATTTCTCTTAGTGTTTAGTGTTGCTGATCTCATGGTAATTACAGTTTTTAAATCAACTTAACAGCCCTGTAATAGGCATCTACAAGCTCTGAAACTCTGGATCAGAGGGTGACAAATAGACATCCGAGCTGGATCAGAGGGTGATCAATGGGACATCACACAGAACCCAAGCACAGACCTCCCACTCTCTGAGAAGATACCTTATAGGCAAGGGTCTTATCCTGAAAGAGTTTCCTGTCACATCTTACATAATGGGCCCGGGACCCACATATGCTTACAACTTCATTGCTTAAGGAAGCTGCTGTATGTCTCCCAGTATATTAATATTGAGATGAAATCTATGTGCTTAAGAGGTTATGAACACATTTGTAGTGGCTGTATAAGTGATTGTGTTTGGTCAGTGTATTACATCCCACCCTGATTTCTAGAGCTGAAGATGAGGGGACAATTGAACAACATGAACCAGTTTTTTAAGAAACTTCTAAATTTTTTACATGACAATAAACTTTCAGATAAAAAACCCCTCAACATCTAGATCAAGTTTATTTGGCACTGCAGAAAGATTAACTCAAGAAAGATGAGGGTCAGTACTCAAAGTAAGAACACCAAATACGGTGGTACTGGCATGAAAACAGACTTGTGGATCAATGGAATCAAACAGAAGATCCTGACATTAACCCAAAAATCTATGAACACCTGATCTCTGATGAAGAGGCTCAAAATATTCAATGGAAAAAAGATATTATCTTTAACAAATGGTGTTGGCATAGCTGGATGGTAGGTTGTAGAAAAATGCAAATAGACCCAAGCCTATCACTCTTCACAAAACTCAAATTCAAGTGAATCAAAGACCAGAACATAAACTCAACCACACTGAACTTGATAGAAAATAAAGTGGGAAACACCCTTCAACACATCAGCACAGGTCACCACATCTCAAATATAATACCAGTAGCACAGACACTAAGAACAACAATCAGTAAGTGGGACCTCCTGAAACTGAAAAGCTTCTGTAAAGCCAAGGACACAGTCAGTGAAACAAAATGATAGCCTACAGAATGGGAAAAGATTTTCACCAACCCTACAATTCACAGAGGACTGATCCCTAAAATATATAAAGAACTCAAGAAACTAGAGCCCAAAACTTTGAATAACCCAATCAAAAAATGGGCTTCAGAACTAAAAAGGGAATTCTCAGCTGAAGAATTATAAATGGCTGAAAGGTACTTGGAAAAGTGTTCAGCATCTTTAGCCATCAGAGAAATGCAAATCAAAACAACTTTGAGATAACACCTGACACCTGTCAGATTGACTAAGATAAAAGACACAGATGTCAGCCCAAGCTGGAGAGGTTATGGATCAAGGGGAACACTCCTCCATTGTTGGTGGGAATGTCAGCTTCTTCAGCCACTCTAGAATGCAGTATGGCTGTTTTTCAGAAAACTGGAAATCAATATCCCCAAGGATCCAGCAATACCACTATTGGGCATATATTCTAAAGATGCACATTCTCACTCCAAAAGGATTAGCTCAACTATGTTATAGCAACATTATTTGTAACAGCAAGTACCTGGAAACAACCTAGATGCTCATCAACTGAAGAATGGATTAACAAACTGCGATACATCTACACAATGGAGAAATACTCAGCAGTAAGAAAAAATGATATCCTAAAATTTGCAGGCAAGTGGATGGATTTGGAGAATATCCTTCTGAATGAGGTATCACAAACCCAGGAAGATAAGCAGGGAATGTACTCCCTCAATAGTGGATTTTAAACAAAAAGCAAAGCATACCCAAGGTGCAAACCATAACCACTGAACAGCTTGGGATCTGAAGCACCTTGGATGAGCATATTCCTTCCAGAGGAATACCTGACCCAAGCTTAATATTGGGGTGAGGAAAGCAGATCTGCCTGGAGTGGACGCTGAACTAAGCTACCTTGGGACCTTGGGACCTCCTGCTCTTGCTGGGGAGGAGATAAAGAGATGGGGAGAAGACAGAGTGATTGAGAAGAGCAGGAGGGGTTTGATCAAGGGGATTCATGGATAAAAAAGTGTGAGTTTATTCATAATAAAAATAATTAAAAATTAATGCCAAATATGTTGTGAATAAATTGTTAGTATAAACTCTGCCTCAAAAGGCAAATAATGATGAAGCCAGGCAAGGTGCCTTGGGTAAATTTGTTTCTACAATTTCTCCTGAAGTTGTTTTCAAGAGGGCTACAACAGCTTTGATAGCATCTCCACAATAGAAACAGGAGAGAACTTTAGCTAAGATCAACCAGGAGTGGATTTTAGGTTTGGAAAAGAAAGACAGTAAATGGGATTCTGAAGAGGAATTAAAGAAGGAATTTGTTCTTCTATAGCCAGATACCAGTTGTTATAAGCAAGAAACTCTGTTGCAAAATGTGAATGTCCTAGAAACTTGACTGGTCCCTTTACCACTGGCTGAGTATATAGTGTCCTGAATAGTAAGAGTGAAGAGATTTCTCAGGTATTAGAATTGCTGCTGGCTATCAAATGACTCATCACTCCAGGATGTGGCCAAGACTTGGTTCATGGATATGGACACAGACATGCTGCCAGGAATGCTAACATATTTGGTGTTTGGCCCTTGGATTACACGGACAATGAAAATATAAGATCAGGTTTTTTTTGCTACCAGAGAAGAATGAGTCATTTTTAAATACCCTTTCCTTGGTGGTGACTATTGAGCAATACAGAAAATGGGTTGCTGGTACTTATAGGAAGTGGCTTTTCTTCAGAATAAAAAAAAATCAGGGAGCTTGAGATAATTCTTAAGGTTAAAAATGTGCTGTGTTTTACAGTACAATAATTTATGTCACTGGTGCTGGGGTGAAGCTCAGAGTGTTTTGGAGTGTATGCTTGGGATTCTCAATGGATTCTGAATCCTAAAGTTTGATTGGATAAAATCCTGTATGCACAGCAAATTATGTGAAAGAGAAGAAAAGTATGAAGCTTCTGGAGGTCCACAGATGAGCAGGCCCTTTAGAGAACATTTCTTGCTAAAGCTGATTGATACATGACACATCTATTTTGGGAAAACTTCAAACACCATCAAAAGGATGACCTCCTTAAAACTTACTACTGCAGCAGGAGGCAGTGTCCTGAGTAGAAAGATCAAACCAGATGGTGATATGATTCAGACCATTAGCACAGTTGCATACATACCAAATCAGTTCTGATCAGCATTTCTGCATGAAAAGCATCATCAATGAAGATCTGTTTGCTTGTCTTTCAGAAACAATTCATCAAGGTAAAGTGTGGATTGTCTTCCACCTGGCTTATCACCTGTGCAATGGCCTTTGAATTACTTCCTCTTTACAGTTTAGTGTTATTTCAGGTGAGCATTTTCAGTTGGACATGAATGGTTTGTGAGAACCCAGCCATGGTGTTATGTTTGTTCATTCGCATTTTATGACTAGTTAGAGCCATTCACATTTTTCCCTTGGAATTGCTGAATAAAACAATTGATGCTCGATTAGAAATTCATTTAGATGCCTAAACTCTTTTTAAGGTATTTTTGTTCTCTTTAGGGTGCAACTATAACTCAGTGGTAGAGTCTTCATGACCCATGCATGAGGCATGATATTCCACACTGGGAACTGCAAAGATGTTTTCATTTTACAAGTGGCCTGTGGTTTTTGATTGATCATGTCTTTCAGTGCTATCAGCATTTATCAAAATTTAATAAGTGAGATGGCACAAGAGCTACTTGTTAAAGCTGTAAGTGGTTTGTCATTAATTTTTGCATCCTTTAGTAAACAGAATATCATCAGATGATTTATTCTGTCTTTGTTACAATGACAATACAGTATCTATGTCTATGTGACACTGTAACAATCTTCTATCCACAGTTCTTTTTTCTTATAATATATTTTAATTTTTTATATTTCCTTGGTATTCCTTCAATTTCATTTATTTTTTTAACATTTTAGCTACACATTAGGAAATCAAAATTTGAACCACTGGTCGTTAGTGGCATAGTCTGCATCAGACTCATGGTTCTTGCTTTTATCCACACAGTTGATAGTTGTCAACTGTGTAGTTGTTCATCTCTCTATTTTCTGTTACTTATTTTAGTGTCATCATTTCTTAGAAGGCTGTTACAAGTTTAGAAAATTGTCAATGCCAGTTCATTAGTTTAGAATCAAATTTTCTGTGGTGAATCTTGCAAGGGTAATTACTAAATTACACTTGTAAAGATTTAAACTTCACCTCCTTTTTCTATTTTGTTTTTCCCTGTTTTTTATTCTTAACTGCCTTTTATTTGTAATATTTAACATAGAAGTCACAGTCTTATACATGCTAACATAGAACTATATTCACATCCCAGTTTTAATCCCCCCACCTCTGTGCATGTGTGTGTGTGTGTGTGTGTGTGTGTATTTCTGTGTGTCAAGGGGGCCTTGCATTAAGCTATATTTTCAATCTTTTATTTTAAAATAATCTTTGTTGCACGGAAATGGGTTGTAATGAAAGAAACTCAGAGCCAGATATCGGGGAAAGCCTGAAATACCACAAAGAGAAACACCACAGTCAAATCTCACCCAGCTATTTTCCAGCTTCCTCAGCCTTGCTCCTGGTTGCTTCTAATTGCCTGTTGTTTTCCTAAGCCTGCCTTAAACACCTTCTTTGCTCAGCTGTATCCCATCCAAGTTAAGAATAAAGGCGTGAGGTACTGTACTTCGTAGTCAGTCTTGAACTCACAGAAACACAGAAAAATCTCTGTCTGTGGAGTTTTGGGATTAAAGGCAGAGGTCATCACTCCCAGCACCACCACCCATGCTGGAACTAAAGATGTGGCCATAGAAACTCAGCTGTTTGGCCTTGTACTCCTTGTACTCACAGAGAGTCTCTGAATCCTCCTGCTGTGTGAGTTGCCACTGCTCTTGTTATCCCTGGAACTCTCAGAGATCCTGAAAGACCTCTGCTTAGTTTGACTGTAGGTTGATCTCTTGATATTTCAGGTTTTATTAAATACATATCACCACAAGTCTTTGTTGTTTTGTCATGTTGGTTTTGAACTCACTGAGTTTTAATTACTGTATGAAGGTTTTAGTATTAGCAGTATGAGAAAGTTGGAAGTTGCTAAATTCAAAATATTTTAACCAAATCCTACACAAATGTCATACAGCAAAAACAGACATAGGTATGAGAAGAGATTCCACTGGTGTAGGGCGTGGTTTGCCTTTGCACAACTTGCCAGAACATTCTATTGCCGCTTATGCTAATTAGGCATCGAGTAGTGACCAATCCGATGTGCTTATGCTAATTAGGCATCGAGAAAGGACCTATCCGATGTGATCCCCAAATATGCTAATGAGCCATTATTTTGGGCCAATCACCAGCCACATGCTAATGAGTACTACTTTGAACCAATCACCAGCTATATGTTAATGAGGCATTGTGATGGGCACCAATCACACGCCAGGCTTCCCTATATAAGCAGGCTGAATCTCAGGCTCAAGGTCTTCTTTCCACTATTTCTCAGCTGAGCTGTACTCCAATAAAGTGTGATCCGAGAAGAATCGTGCATGTGGTGACTCGTCTTTCTGCAGGCCAGAAGCGGCTCCCCACACACTGGCACAGAAACAACCAAGGTGAAAATGTAGAGGGAAGACCCTACCTGAGCATGCCTACCCTGGCAGCTTACCCTGTCTGGCCTGTGTTCTCATCCTGAATGGACAGGATCTGTATTTTTAAATGGTTTTACAGGGGAAAATTATTTGATGAATCTTCCCAGCAATTGAAGTCTTTGCAGCACTATGGTTTGCAAAGGAGGTGCTGAGATAATCTCCAGTTTTGTTGTCAGGGGCAAAATAGAGGTCTGACAACCACTGGGTAGATCTGCCCCAACTCAGAACACCAGGAGACTGTAAAGCCATTCATTTCAGGATCCACTAATGAAGAGAATCTGAGATGATGTCAATAATTTTAATATATACTTTGTGTAAGTTTTTCCCTGACATACCCTTTTTGATGTCAACAAGTATGTTATATGAACCAAATAATATTTTCCTAATATTGACTTTCCAGGATGTTAGAAGTCTACATCTCTTACATGTGTTTGCTTCACATTTCATTATGAATCTGGGTTGGCTTGAGTAATATCTGAATTCAGCCATTTAAGATATGAAGGTTTGGATATCATTGCTACTGTATTTATTTCTTCTTTAGTTATTTTTCACCCATTTTTTATAGTTTTAGGGGATACTTGGTCTATATTTCCAATTTACTCCATTAAAACTCACCCTTCTCTGATCTCTGTGATGACTATTAATGACCAGCTCTGCCACTACAGGGCAATAAGTCCTCTCTTCTTTGCCCTCTGAGATCAGCTATCATTTACTCCTTTATTTTTCAGCATAAATATTATTAAACTTAGTATTTTATTTGTATATTTGTTATTATTATATTAAATTTACATTTTTCCTTGTCTTTTCATTTAATTCATTCTTGAATTTTCCTTTTCTTTTGGCTTAAATAAATGCCTCAAGAGTAAGTCAGGTGTTCCTATAGTTGGAGTTTGAAGGGTCAGTCCAGGGTGTTTCTGATCCCCAGCTATTCAGTGGTTGTGGTTTGCAGCATGGGCATGCTTGGCTTTTTTCTTATTTGTTTGTTTGTTTAGAGACCATTAATGAGTGAGTACATGCCCTGCTTATCTTTCTGAATTTGTGATACCTCACTCAGGAAGATATTCTCCAAATCCATCCATTTGCCTATGAATTTTAGGATATCATTTTTTTCTTACTGCTGAGTAGTATTCCATTGTGTAGATGTACCACAGCTTGTTAATCCATTCTTCAGTTGAGGGACATCTAGGTTGTTTCCAAGTTCTTGCTATTACAAATAATGCTGCTATGAACATAGTTGAGCTAATACCTTTGGAGTGTGAATGTGCCTTTTTAGGGTATACACCCAGAAGTGGTATTGCTGGGTCCTTGGGGAGATTGATTCTCACTCCAACTATAGGAACACCTGACTCACTCTTCAGGGAGGGGGGACAAAACTGGATTTGCCAGGAGTGGTGACTGAACTAAGCATTATTGGGTCAGTGGGACCATAGGACTGTCTGCTGCCTGCCCAGGGAGGGGATGGGGAGTTGTGGAGAAGAAAAAATGACCTGATGTGGAGGGAGGGGGAAGGGACCTAGAATAAGGATATACAGGTATGGAAAAAAATTCAGAGGGAAAGCTGAACACAAAGTAAATATATGTGTAACAATCTTATTTGCATTATCACCCTTGATAAGTCATGCTTATGATTTTTATCTTCTTTATAGTTATTGTTAACTTATCAGCATTTTAAAATCATTTTACTGTTTTTCTTGATAAATACAAAATAAATAAGAAGGAAAAAAGATAAATGCCTCCTTATTACACTAACATCAAAGCTTATGTTATACTCTCTCAAACTCCCTGGTTGACACAAAATATGGAATATTACTTGTCCTTTTATTGCTTTCTATTATCCCACTTTTAAGATTCTTCTGCTAGACTGTCTCCTACCCTTGTTGTTCTTGAAAGTTTTCTAAACAAAAGGATTCTGGCCAGGTAAATAGAAAGATTATTATTGTATAAACAGAAGCCTAATCTTAAAATTCATCAGACATATCAAATTTCAGATTTCTATTTGCCAGGAAAACTTCAACATCCCTTATCTACCAGAAATGGCCAATTATCATTGCAAGAACATATATCAGATTTGTCTGATTAATCTGAGTATTATGTGAAGGAATCCCACCCAAATGACTACCATATAAAATATGCTTGCTCTCCCATCACATTGCAGTGCTCTCCTCTCTGAGGCAGACAGGCAGTTTGTTTTCTAAATAAAAGTTTTTCTATCTACAGAGTGGTCCAGTCCTGAGATTTCACTTCACTTCTCACTTATACTAACATTATAAGCATGACTATTACTCTTAGTTTTATCTGCAAGAGAATGCATATCCTAATGTAAGATATTTTGTGGTTTCTCTGAAGGTTCTTTATTGTGTAACTTAATTCTCTATTCTTTTGTGTGTGAGATTGTAATCAATGTGGACTTCAGAGCCCTTATGTCTGGGAAGTTGAGTGAACTCTTAAGTATATTTTTCTGGAAGCTAAAATTAAAAACATGTGTCCAGAAATCCTGTATAAATATTTCCGTTAAAGAGTGGGCAATGTCATTCATGCTAATAAAATAAAACATGTATGTATGTTATTATATTCAAGTGATATTGTTTAAATAACCGAGAAAGCTAAAATCAGCAAATAATGGATTTATTTTATGTATTTTTACTGGCCAAATATCTTAGTTTTTTGTGTTAATTTTCTAGCTAGTTATCTTAGTTTTCATGAATGGGCAAAATTTTCCCTTCCAGCTAATTTTTTCTTTCTGAAATAATCAATAACTAATTCATATAGTCTGTTAAAGGGTGATAAGAAGGTAGAAAGAGTGAAAAATATTGAGCGAAATCAGAGCAAAAAAAGTCCCGAATTCAGCATGAGTAAAAACATTTATAATGATATAAGAGTGAGCCTTCAAGATAAAAGTGATGCTTGAGAAATGGCTTGACAAACCTAGTTAACAAAGGTGCATTTGGGCAAATTATACTTCAGGCAGAATGAACAACTGCTAAGAGTTTAAGAAAATAAGACAGTGGTAAAAATAAGCAGAAAAGTTTGGGATTTATTTTCTGACAAATATCAGGGCTTTTGTGTTGGATTTGGAAGATGATGTGGTAGAAATGAAACCTAATCATCAGTGGAGAAAATTTAATATACCACACTGTGAGGAATTGGGTAGATTCTGAATGATCTCCATTCATGAATGGATTAGTACAGAGGAATAATGAAGACATTCAGAAGTGGATTACTTCTTCCATTCCGACATGAGGTGACAATCTTTCCAGAGAATGAGAATAAACAAGAAGTAATTCATTTGTGCAGAAAGGTAATACACCCTGATGCTGTTTTCATTACAGTGAAGATTATCGAGATGCTACATTTATATTTGCCTCTCTAGATACTAGAATTGTGAAAAATTGATTTCTGCAGTTGATACATTAACCAATCTCAGGTATTTAGATAGAGCAGAAGAGAGAAAAGATCATTCAATTTTCAATTAACTGTACTTTGTACAAAATTTATGGTCCATGCATTTGCCAGTAGAGTAGCAATAATAATAAAAACTATTCAAGTTTCAAAAGGATGTCAGTTACTGATCTATGGAAAGAAGTAATTTTATTATTACTCTACAACAAAGAGATTGCAGATAAGGCAGCAAATTTTGAAATGAAATTGGTGAAATAAAATCTTCATATAGTATGAGTAATTTTCATGGATTTTTGAAAATTTTAAATGTTTTAATAATACTTTGTATACACAGTGTTTATAAATATTTAAATAACTTGGGCTCTTTGACTTTCTGTCTATTCAGCAGTAGATCCATACAGAGCAATACAAGTTAATATTAATAGCATTATAAAAATCTGTAAAAGGTGATATGATAAAAATTATGATAAAATATAAAGATAATTCACAAAATAAATTAATACAACAAAAATATGTGTGTATCTTTCTTAAGAAATAAATATACCACACAGAGTGAGAAATTTAGTCTTCATTGTGATTAAAGCTTCATATTTCAAATACCTTTTGCAATTTTTGTTATTTAAATCAAGTTTTAAATTTAAATATATTTTGAGTATATTATTCCCTAAGTCGTCAAGTTCATTGAGATCTTTTCCTCTTCTCTGTCCACCCAAGTTTAAGAGTTCTTTCTCAGAAATAAGCCAGTAACACAATACAATAACAAAATACAAGAAATGTAGAAAATTCAGTACATTATTACCTTTTCCCCACTTAAAAAAATCACCAATTTGCAACTGAATAAACACACACACAAACATACATACACACACCACACATGCACATACACCCACACCCATACACATACACACATATATACACAGTGGAGACCATTGTTGTGGTCAACTGTTCCTGAACATGAGAGCTGTCTTGGAGCCCTAGAGTGGTTGATATTCCTTGTGGTATTTCTTTAGAGAAAACTAGTTTACCTCTCTTAGGTGAGGTAAATGACAGTTTTATTTTTAACCTTTACATAAGTGGTAAAGTTTTCATTCATTTATTCATTCATTTATTTATAATTTCTTTCATTTTTTTAAATATGAAAATATAAAATATAATAGAAGAAACAAAACTATCATATTGAAATAGGAGACTATATACCAATGAAAGAAAAGGGGGCCAACAGAAGGAACAAGCTTTACAGATGACTCATTTCTATACTCAGGAATCCAATAAAAGCAGTAACCTAGATGTTATAAGTTGATATTTTCTCTCTCTTTTAGTTAATTTGAATAAGAGCTTGTAAACCATTCATTTTTCTCAAAGAAACAACATGCTTTGTTTCATGAATCTTTATGCATATATATGTATATATATATATGTATATACAAAATTTCATTAATTTCAGTCCTGAGTTTGATTAATTTTTGCTATCCCCTCCTTTTGAGCATGATTTTTTCCTGTACTCAGACTTTCAAGGATGCAGTTAAATTGCTAGTATAATTTTTTTTAAAATGTAGGTAATATGAAATTGCCTCTCAGAAAAGTACCGCACTCCATCCATAACCTTGAATTTTTTGTGTATTGAATTTTTTGTGTATTTATTTTTACTAAATTCTAGAAAGTCTTGGTTTCTTTCTTAATTTGTATTTTTGCCTATTTTTTATTCAGTAGAGTGTTGTGAAATAATCCCTTTTTATAATGTAAAGATTTTTAACTTGAATTTGTTTAATAAAATATTGACTGGCCAGTAATCAGGCAGGGAATATAGGCAGGGTAACCAAACTGGCAATGCTGGGAAGGAGAAGGGTGGAGTAGAGAGTTACCAGCCAGGGGCAAAGGGAGCAAGATGAGAAAGTCATGCTACTAAAAGTACTTTCACATGGCAAAGCATAAATAGAAATATGGGTTAACTGAAAATGTAACAGTTAGCAATAAGCCTGAGCTATTTATTAGCTGAGCATTTATGACTCATATAAAGCCTCAGAATTAGTTATTAGGTCTGGATGGTTGGGGCTTGAAAACATCCATTTACAGTAAAGTGTTGTTCAGTTTCTATGAGTTTTTAAGCTTTCTGTTTTATCTGATATCAGTTTTAATTCATGTTTGTCAGATAGGGTGCAGGGTTTTATGTTTTTAAATATTTTTAAGATATTCTTTGTTTCCCAGTTATGTGTGGAATTTTGGAGAAAGTTTCATGAGTTTATAAGACAAATGTATTCTGTTTTGTGTTTGAGTGACATGTCTTGTGAATATCTGTTAGGTTCTTTTGGTTTAAGACCACATTTGCTCTCACATTTTTTGCTTAGTTGCTGTCTGGATGACATATTTACTGTTTAAAGTGGAGTGTTAAAATCTCCCATTATTGATGTGTGAGGGCCAATATGTGATTTGAGCTGTAATAATATTTCTTTTACAAATTTGAGTGCACTTATATTTGTGGCATAGATGTAAAGAACTGATATGTCTTCTCAAGTGATTTTTACTTCAATAAGTTATGCAATCTCCTTCCTTATTTCCTCTGATTAGTGTTTGTTTGAAGTCCATTTTGTCAAATATGAAAATGCCTTTACCATCTTATTTCACAGGTCCATTTGCTAAAGCTTTTCTCAACACTTTATCCTCAGATATGACCTATCATTGTTGTTAAAGTATGTTTCTTTGTTTCACCAGATGTATAAATGCTGTTTTTAAGCAATTCTGTTAGACTTTTTATTGGGGAGTTGGTACCATTGATTCTATAAAATATCACTGAATAATTATTGTTCATCCCTGCTATCTTGAAGAGTTTGGTGTGTGTGTGTGTGTGAGTCTGTGTGTGTGTGTGGTGTGTGTGAGTATAGGAGGTGTGTATGTTTGCTCTTCCCTTCTTTTGGCTATGTTGGTTCGAGATTATCTATTCCATGTATTATTTTGTATCTAATTAACCTCTTTATTTTGGAATTTACCTTCTAGTGTCTTTCATAGTGCCATTTTGTAGACTGATATTTATTGTTAAATTTGATTTTGTTTCAGAACATCTTATTTTCTCCATCTATGGTGATGAAAAGTTTCGGTGGGTATATTCATGTGAGATGGCATTTGTCGTCTCCTACAGTCAGTAGCACTTCTTTACTGGATCTTCTGGCTTTCTGGGTCTGCATTGAAAAGTCTGGTGCAATTTAATAGGCCTGTCTCTGTATGTTAGCATTTCTTCACACAATGGTGTCTCCCGGCCTGCATTTAGGAACACCCTCAACATATGCCTGACCTCAGCAGCTTTCCTTTGTTGTAGAGGAAGGTTTCATAATGTTTTTCTCCTATCATTGACCCCAAAACCATGCAGTCAAAGTTGTCAAGTTCTGTTACTTTTTGGGGTTGGAACATGTCCCACTTGTTCAGTTACATCTTCATCAACTTTTCTGTTTTTGATGGTTTCCTTCACTGCCTAAGCATCGCTATTTTGAAACTAGATTTGTAGACTATGCTGGCTTCAGATGCAGAAACTCATCTGCATCTGTCTTTGGAGTGCTGGGAATAAAGGCATGCACTACCACACCTAGACCTAAGGCTTTCTTAAATTCTTTTTCTTAAATTGGAAACTTAGCTGGGAATGATCTTGCAGTGAGGTTACCACTCTCTCTATTCCATTTTTTAATTGGCTATCTCCTTGAACACAGTACTTAGCTCCATTCCACTTTCTGGTGCTTCCTTTCTCCTAAAATTTTACAGTTTGTATTTTTCCATGCTCACATTGCTCCTTTTCATTATAAATCTTTATTAGATTTTGCACCAGTAACCACACGACAGTCTGTATTAGGTTGCTTTGAGTTTTCCTCAACCAATGCAATTAATCAAACCTCTTCAATATAGCCTCAGGAAGACTTGTTGGACATGTGGAAGATGCATCCAAAATCTTCACAAAAATATATTACAAGAACAATCTCTAAGCAACATAATAAATTCTTCTCCTATGAAACATTTTGAGCCACACACACTCAGCTCACATCACTCTCAGCACCTCTATCTTCCATACTCCTATGAGTATGGCCCATTAAGCAGAATTTAAAGAATCTAAGTGCTTTGAAAATCTACAATCCCAAGGTCCATATTTATTCAAACAAAAGCATGGCTAGGTCTATCTCAGAAATACCCCAGCTTGTGGTAACAATGTCTGTGTTAAGGTTTCTATTACTATGAAGAAACACCATAACCATGGCAACTTATAAAGAAAAACATTTAATTGGGTGGCTTACAATTTCACAGGTTTAGCTCGTTATCATCATGACAGAAAGCATGGTAGCATGCAGAGAGTTATGATACTGGAGAAGGAGCTGAGAGTTCTACAATTATATCTCCACACAGCAGGAAGTGATATGTGACAGTGGATGTACTGTTATATAGGAGACTGTAAAACTACAGTGAACCACTTCCTCCAACAAGGCCACATCCACTCCAGTAAGGCTATACCTCACATTAGTGCAATTTTCTTTGGGTGCTATTTTCTTTCAAGACTCCAATGTCTCTTCTCTGGTTCTTTTTAGAGTTTTATGGCTGTATGTGTGACCTGCAGAAAGGTTCTCTGGTGTCTTGATAGATGAAGTTTCTGGTTCACTCAATGCTCAAAAGGTAATTTCTAATGTATATTACAAGTTGTATTATAAAGTTCAAGCAGCTATCCTTCATTTTAATATTTGAGTTTCAGCAGCTATATAGTCTACATTTAAAAATTCTATTCTAAATTTTAATATATTAATTTATTAAATAAGGAGTTATAGTATATTAATAAGAACAGTAATTTGCTTTAAATGTGTGATCTTTATGAATTATATCTAAATGTTTCTGATTAGGATGTGTCAACATGGTTCCTGGCATGCAGGAAAACATTGGTTGTCCATTTAACCTCACTGCTGCACAACTTCTAGCTACTATATTACAAATGTTCTCATTTGTCATGGGCTTTTCATTAATATTGTAATTGGTTGAAATTGATTTTAGATTAGATACTTACCATGTGAAATGTTCAATACCAAAAAAAAAAAAAAAAAAAAACAGGATGAGATAGCTATACTATTTCTAGCACTGACTTGAAGAACTCTGCCCCTCACAGAATGAACAGAATGACAAGTGACCTGTCAGAGACTACAGTTCATTTGCAGAGTTTGAAAAAAAAAAAAGCAGAAGGTGTGAGAATCAAATTCATCAGCAAGTTAACAACCACTTGCTATTATCACTTCTCTTCATATTTCAGTGGAAATTTTAAGACCATAAATAGCATTAAACTCAGCTGACTGAAAGTAAAATACCCAAATCTACATATTCTATTTCATTGTTTTATTTGTATTCAGGCAGATTAAAATAGACATGATGTGAAACCAAGAATTCATGATGAAATTCAGTTTCAGGGACTCAGTCATTCATGCTGACAATTTATTCTGCAGCACCACCCTGTTCTTTTTGTAAGCTACTGATATTTGAACATAACAGTAAGAATTGCTCACAGATTTTCCAACTGAACTACAAAGCAATTTTGTAAGATTTACAATGAACTATGTTAATAATGAACCATTAATCCCTTCTTCCAACTTATATTGTTTGCCCTCTAGCATCTACCCCCAACTTTGTATATCTTTTTTTCAGTTTTAATAGTGTCTTAATTATTTTATACCATGCATTTTATACTGATTTCTTTGAGTTAATCTTGTATCCTGCTACATTGCTGAAGGTGTTTATCAGCTGTAGAAGTTCCCTGGTAGAATTTTGTGGATCACTTATGTATACAATAATATCTTCTGCAAATAGAGACAGTTTCACTTCTTCTTTTCCAATTTGTATCCCCTTATGAATAGTGCATAACAGAAAGGTATAGGATTGTTTTTTTTTCCTGTTATTGATCCAAAGCCAAAGACTACTTCTGGTGCTGGCACACTGGCAGTGTTAACTGTGAAGGTGACACAGCCCCAGACACCTTGCTATTATTGACTGTGATGAAGCTATGAGGCCAAACATTGAGTTGATTTATAAAAGTATCAACATATTACATTATTTAAAAATTTAATTTGTGACTGATTGTAGGCCACAAATGAAAATTGTAATTAAGATCCACCAGTGATAAATAAAAGCATTAATTATTAAAAAAAAAGTTTTGCACTCCTAACCAAGTAACTAATCATAAGATAAGCTGTAAGTTCCTATCTTTCTTTAATGTCATATTTATGACAATTTAAAAGGAAAAATGTCATTAAACATGACATTTAGAATTTTAGAAGAATGCTACGAAATTATTCTAACAACATGCTAACAATGCATCACTTTCTATAAAATAAACCCCACCAAAAAAGGTTTAGCCTGTTTGGTTTCCCTATAGAGGAGGAAAATGATTAAGTTTATTTAATGGGTAGAATTCTAAACATTCATTTGAACAATACTTTTGCAAAAAATGTTTTATCTACTCACTCTCTTTGTATAAGGGATATTCCAACTTACCTTTGCTGTGGTGGCAAAGGCCAGAAGGTGATCAAACACTACAACAAAGATGAAAATATCTCAACTGTCTGCTGTGAAATCAACACCATACTAGAATTATTTTGGTGATGGGCATATTATGTTTCCACTATTGTATTCTCTCTTGTCAAAGAAAATAAGGAATTTTGGAAAGAATACAAAAAAAATTAACATTTATAAATACATGAACACCTAAGAAAAAAAGCTACTAAATTTCCAAATTATCAACTCAAAGATAACTAGTCCGCTAATGTATTGGAAGATTATTAGAAATGTTTTAATACTAATTTAATAATAATTCTACAGCTCTGATTCAAAGTAAGAAGACATTGCTGTTAACATGAAATCATACTTTTTAATATTACAGAAAGATAAAACCAGCTTTTGTATGAATCTATGGATGTTTCTTGTTCCTAACAGATACAGAAAAGTGGAAGTTTCTATCAACTTAAATGTGAAGAAGAATGTGTTAAATTGATGTTGGACGCATACTCAGCTGCTAAAAATTTTGTCATTTGTAATCGTATAGATTTGTCTGGAATTCCTAATGTTGATTCAAACAGAGTAAGCATGGAAAACAAAGCCAAAACACTTCATAATCTCATGCCTACAACATGTAATTTTACATGTTAACATAATAGAACTTTTAAGGGCCATGGTTGTTATCAGGGGCTGGGAATAGTGTATAATTAAGTTATTAAAGACAATTAATGGCTTCCATTGGTAGACCTGTAGCAAAATTCTAAACATACCAAAGATTCTATTTGCTTTATTTTGTTAAAACACTGATCAAAATGCAACTTGAAAGAAAAAATATGTTTATATAGTTTACAGCCCACCATCAAGAGAAAACAATACAGGAACTTAAGACAGAAAACTTGGAGTCAGCTGCTGACACAGAGCTCCTGGAAGAACAATGGCCTGTTCCAGGCTCCACTTAAACTGCTAAAACAAATAAATAAATAAAAGAAACATTTCTCTTGACATGTCAACATTTCAAAAGGGAATAAGAACAAGTTGACAATATAAAATATTATGCCTGATGTCTTTCACTTTTTTGAAAATATTACCCATGTTCTGATTATGTTTTTAATTATAAAAGCCCTTCATAGTTATAAAATAATAAGCTGCTTCTGCAAAAGATCATGCATTGCATAGTTTTTTGTGTGTTGCATTTAGAAATACATATCTGTTTATAAAAGGGTGCATCAGCTATCACTTATAGAGTACATTCCATAGCACATATACATTCCCCTAACAATGCATTTATCTCACAAACATGGAGGGTTGCTATTATTAACAGAAAGAGAGAACAAATAACAGAAGATATTTTTTCTGTTATAAATCAGAATGAGTATATACAAAGCATACTGATCACTAATATTCATGCCAAGGAACCAACATATTTGTATGTTGTAGTTTCAGACATATTCTTACACAATCCATACTTAAAAACGTCGTTTATGTATTTCCTTCTTGTAATAATTTACTACTTGTGACCAAAAAATGCATTCATACTCTTGCAAATGATAACATTTGACAAAAGGTTTTTTTAATTCTACATTCATTCCTGAATTATTTTGGAGAAAAATGTGTTTGAATCACTGTACACATTACTGTGCATCCCACATTGGGATTCTTTGGCTCTTTCTGTCTTCCTTTATGGAGTAAGCAACATCTTAAATTTAAATGAGACATGAGTAAAAAAAAAATCCTCCTTTTTACCATTATTGGTGTAATGGTTAAAGGCATTTAAATATCTTCAGAAATTCTTAAGGCTGAAGTGATCTATAGAAAATTAAACAAACACGTTTGAGTTCTGAAATGCTGTGGATAAAAATTAAGATCAAAGTCACCTCCACTAATATAAGAATACACAGGTTAGATGAGCTGAC
The DNA here is from genome assembly GCA_004025045.1 of Sigmodon hispidus. Classification (NCBI taxonomy): domain Eukaryota; kingdom Metazoa; phylum Chordata; class Mammalia; order Rodentia; family Cricetidae; genus Sigmodon; species Sigmodon hispidus. The sequence goes on along the minus strand of PVIH01009652.1, from coordinate 4,747 downwards.
CAAGCTTTTTTTTTAAAGCTTCCTGTATAATGATCTTGGCCTGGTCATAAATCTATCATTTCTATACCTTGACCTGTCCTACAAATGAAATATTACTTTTTATGCAATAAGTTTCAAAGCCACATTTGAATGCCTAAATGGAGCATAAACGAAATGGCATATGAAGCCTACAAAAATAAAATTCCAGTGTAATTATTTTGCTGTCTTCCTTTCTCACCTGCTCCAGCTCTTGTGTTGTCAGTGTTATTCATGTGCTCATGTAGCAAATTGTCCAAGTAAATGACATGTTATAATGATGAGGTAGGCAGATAAAAGAACATTAGTGAGGTGACTGACTTGTTCTCCTAAACAACTGAATTTCTGTAATCCTTGAACGTTCCATTTTTTCTATAAATTTATCAGACATTAAATTTCTGACCATTCATTTAGAAAAGTCAGTTTTATCAAATGAAATGTACATCATTGGCCATAGTAATCTGTGTTTTAGCTAGGCATTTTCTCATAAAAGTTTTATATTCATTGACCATTTTGTTAAATATATACAGTTGGAGCTTTTCATATTAAATTTCTAGGTATATAGAAATTTTTTTGCATAATATTTTATTTATTATTTGGTGATTTTATATTATGCACCCCATCAAACTCAGTTATCAGTCCTCTCAGTTTCATACTCACTCTTATGATCTTCCCAATTACAAAAAGCCCATTCATGCTGCTCATTTACTTACTGGAACATAATTAAACAAGTTTTTGTGTATACTATTGTGGTAGAAACTTGTCTTGAGATATGTTTTAAACAGGGTTTATTTGGTGAAAATAGTTTATAAAATAGAGTTGGTTTTAGGAGAAGATGACAGGATGAGGTTGTAGTGCGTCGGAGTTTTTTTAAGGAAGATTTTTTATCTCTATGTCGTATGTTTGAACTCTCGGGCAGCTGGAGTGAACTGTGCACTCGGTTGGGGAACTCTTGTGAGAGAATGACGACTTTTTGTCTTGGTTTTTTTTTTTTTGAAGCTTTATTTTTGGAATTTTTTTTAGTTAATTATGTTTTGTTTGTCTTTAGTCTTATGACGTGATTGTTTATATATATAGTTATAAATGATCTCTCTAATAATTTTATAGAATGGAACATTTTTTTAGATTTTATATTTATTTTTTTATTATTTTTTGTTTAAATTTTTTAGAGTTTTTATTTATTATTTTAAAATTTTTATTTATTGTTTTAAATTTTATATTTAATTTTTTAAAATTTTTATCAACCTGAGCCCTGTACTCCTCTCTAACAAAATCTTTATTTATTTTTTTAAATTTTTTATTTAATTTTTTAAAATTTTTATTAATGTGAGCTCTAAATTTTTTTGTAATCAAAGTAGACTTTTTTTATGGAAACAATGAGTTTTTGGAGTGTTTTAATATGTTTATTTATGTCAGACATCTTAGCCTCATGTTTTTTATGTTGAGATGTCTTAAAATAGTTAAGTATGAAGTACATTATCACACAAAAAAGTAAAAGGACTGCTGGGTGGAGATAACCTCTAAATGTGTAATCTTGGAAATAATCTTTTATTATCATTGTGACAAAGTGAGAAAAATTTTGAACATTTATCTGGTAAGATATTGTAGAAAGGAAAAAAAAATATGTAAAAAAGAAAAGGAAGAAAAAAATATATTCAGATGTAATGAGAACTTACGGCCAGCAGATGTCGCTGTCGTGATCAGCAGCGGCAGCAATGGTGCGGGAAACGAGGTGGCGATTTGGCTGGGAGGGTCTTTTTTAGATCTTTTAACAAATCTTATTAGGCGTGTTCTATTAGAACGGGTCAATCCGTCTCTCAGGAGGTCTGCCTCGTGCAGATTTGTTCTTGGTTGTGTACAGGAGGCTCGTGCACAGCTGGTAACCAAAGTCTTTTAGACTGGCTCAGTGGGCGAGTGAGGAACCCAGCGGGTTTGTAGAATTAGCCCCACGTTGGGCGCCAATTATTGTGGTAGAAACCCGCCCTGAGATATGTTTTAAACAGGGTTTATTTGGTGAAAATAGTTTATAAAATAGAGCTGGTTTTAGGAGAAGATGACAGGATGAGGTTGTAGCACGCCGGAGCTTTTTTAAGGAAGATTTTTTATCTCTACGCTGTACGTCCGAACTCCCGGGCAGCTGGAGTGAACTGTGCACTCGGTCGGGGAACTCTTGTGAGAGAATGACGACTTTTTGTCTTGGTTTTTTTCTCTTGAAGGTCTATTTTTGAAATCTTTTTTAGTTAACCATGTCTTGCTCATCTCCAGTCTTATGACGCAATCGTTTATATATATAGTTCTTGATTTCTCGCTACAGTATACTAAATATGTCTTAGGATTGAAGAGATGGCTCAGTCATTAAAAATTATTTGCAACACAATCAAAAGAATCAATGCTCAGGTACAATCACCCATGTAACTAGTTATCATTATTTATTATATGCTTTTAACCTAAGTTCCTTAGAGGAACATTTGGCTTATTTTCTGCCAAAATGCCTGAAAGATGAGATCTGTAGGTTAAGGGAAAGACATTGCCTGGGAAGAGTAATGTGGACAGTGCTATTACTTGGCACCTTGTCATAGATGGGAAGAGGAAATCTTAACTGAGAAATTTCATCCATCAGATGGATCCATGAATATGTGTCTGATGCACATTTTGTTGACTGCTATTTGTTGAAGAAAGGCCAAGTCCACTATGGGTTACATAAGGAAGCTAGCTGAAGAGAAGCTAGAAGCAAATCAGTAAGCTGGTTCTCTCAATGGTCTCTGCATCTGTTCCTGAATGGGCTCCTACCTCCCTCATGAAAGTTAACTCTTTCCTCCTCCAAGTAACATTTGATCAGTGATATATTCCAGTAACAGAGAAACAACTAATAGCATAAAAGGGAATGCTATGTTTTAACCTCCTCACATGAGTATGCACATAGTTAAATGGCTGGCAAGAACACTCAGATTCATAGTTAACATACAAAACTACATTATAACACCTTCCTGGGTATCATATTTATGGGATAATAACATTAAATTTATTACTACAGTATAGATTTAGTAAATCAGATCAGTATACAAACCTATTTTGTGGTAAGAACTTTTTAGATCTCTTGGTATTAAGAAATGTTTTTAGTTATTATATTTAGCATAATAAAACATCTAAAAAACTTATTTTTCTCATCTCAATGAAGTTTAATATTCTGTGACCATTTTCTTACTTCATTCATCCTCAACTCCAACTGCAAATGCAACACCATGTGCTAAACTTTTATGATTGGTTTTGATATATAATATTTGTGTCCTTTCCCTGGATGAAAAGAGAAGCATTACAAATGATCAGCATACTGATGGTAAAATACAGCGTAGTCCTTAATTTGATTCTGGGAAGAATCCAGGAAAGGGGATTACAACACTATCTTCTTAGTGTCTTTTAAAGGCAAGTCGTTCATCTAGCCCTGGAAATTGTGCTTGGTATGATTCCCTGACTAGGGAGTTCACCGACTCAGAAGGCATCCTTGCAAAAGTATGAGATTATTGTCCTGATGGTGCTATACATGTGCAGGACAGGTGAAAGAGGTGGAGGAGAATCTTCTGGTTTAAGAATCAATAGGCTCTATGTTGGAGATGATGTAGAGCAAGGGGAACACTCCTCCATTATTGGTGGGAGTGTAAGCTTGATCAGCCACTTTGGAATGTAGTATGGTAGTTTTTCAGAAAATTGAGAATCAATTTCCCCAAGGACCCAGCAATACCACTTCTGGGTGTATATGCTAAAGAGGCACAGTCATACTCCAAAGGCGTTACTTCAACTATGTTCATAGCAGCATTATTTGTAATAGCAAGAACTTGGAAACAACTTAGATGTCCCTCATCTGAAGAATGGATTAACAAACTGTGGTACATCTACACAATGGAATACTACTCAGCAGTAAGAAAAAATGATATCCTAAAATTCGCAGGCAAATGGATGGATTGGAGAATATCCTCCTGAGCGAGGTATCACAAACTCAGAAAGATAAGCAGGGATTTACTCACTCATTAGTGGTCTCTAAACAAACAAACAAGAAAAAAGCCAAGCATGCTCAAGCTGCAAACCACAACCACTGAACAGCTTGGGATCAGAAACACTCTGGACTGACTCCTCAGATCCCTCGCCCCCTAAAGGAACACCTGACTCACTCTTGAAGGAGTGGGGAGAAAACTGGATGTGCTGTGAGTGTTGACTGAACTAAGCAATATTGGGTCAGTGGGACCATGGGACTGTCTGCTCCCTGCCCAGGGAGGGGATGGGGAGTTGTGGAGAAGAAAGAATGACCTGGTGTGGTAGGAGGGGAAAGGGAACTTGAATAAGGATAGAAAGTGTGACTTCTTTGTTAATAATAATAATAATAATAATAATAATAATAATAATAATAATAAATTGATTTGAAAAAAAAAGAATCAATAGACTCTAAAATCCCTAGTGTTTCTGAATGAAATTGTAATTTATTCTGTGTCTCCACCCTATTTTGTTCATCTAGCAAATTGAAATAAAATAACAGTAAATATAAACTCAAAGAAATCAGTAGCCCTTCTATACGCTAAAGATAGAAGAGCTGAAAAAGAAATAAGGGAAACATTACCCTTCATATTAGCTGCAAATAGTATTAAATATCTTGGAGTAACTATAACCAAAGAAGTAACAGACCTATTTGACAAAAATTTTAAATCATTGAAGAAAGAAATTGAAGAGGATATCAGAAAAT